>JANRGW010054442.1:17772-34150 GCA_024733675.1 Psilopsiagon aymara | reverse complement strand
TGGATATAAGGAAGAAATTCTTTACTGTAAGGGTGGTGAGGCACTGGAATGGGTTGCCCAAGGAAGTTGTGAATGCTGCATCCCTGGCAGTGTTCAAGGCTGGGTTGGACAGAGACTTGGGTGCATGATTTAGTGGTAGGTGTCCCTGCCCATGGCAGGGGAGTTGGAACTAGATGATCTTAAGGTCCTTCGCAAATCTAACTATTCTATGATTCTAAACTCTCCTCAGCCCCACACTCTGTCCTATAATTTTTGAGACCAGGGTATATCATGCCGGGCTGTGTTGCATTTTGCAGTATTCAATCTAGGCCATGAGTTTAATAAGAGTTATTTGACTCTCCTGAAATTCAGTTGCTTAGACATTGAACTCCACAGAGTCATAGAATCACTGAAGTTGGAAAAGACCTTTAAGCTCATTAAGTCCAACCATTAACCCAGCACTGCCAAGCCCCCCACTGAATCATGTCCATAAGCACCACATCTACACATCTTTTAAATACCTCCAGGGATGGTGACTTCACCACTTGCATGGACAGCCTGTTCCAGTGCTTGACAACAGCTCTTGAGAAGTGCTAATCCTGTGCATTAGTTTTCTCCTCTCAAAATCACAGTAATGGTTTGCACTGAGGGTGTCTGCCCATGGTGTAAAACCCAGCCAAAATATCAGGAGCAATTCAAGAGCATTCAAAAAAGCAAATGAAGAGCAAGGTTATATCCTGGCAGTGTCTTTACTGTTGATTTAAAAACAAACAAACAAAAAAAAAAAAAAACCAACAAAACCCCAAAATCTAACAAAAGAAAACAAAACAAATGAAACAAACAAACAAAAAAAAAAAACCAGCAAAAACCCCCCAAACCATCAGAAATCACAACTGCAAGCACTTATGCAAATGCCTGTAAAGATTAAGGGCAGCCCTTGAGCTATAGGCAAATTGCCAAAGCAGCCCTCTGCTGCCTGAAGTTAGGGTCTGCCAGTTCAAAAGCAATGCAAAACGCTGGTTCCCCACCTCAGGCAGCCCTTCCAGGGAGCAGGGGCTTTCCCCCAGCCCAGTCTCTCATCCCATCGCGGCATTTCAGAGCCTCCTGCCTATTCTCTGTGCCAAGAACAGCTGGAACCAGAGTCCCCTAACCAATAAATGAATATCCAAGCTTTTTACAGTACTTCTGTATTTTTCATCAGCAGCTTTTCTTTTTCATTTGAGACATTTATCTCCCTGTGCTTTGAGCTGCAAGGGCTGACAGTGGTGGAAAGGGCTACCTTGTGAAGAAGGGTCTGGATTGAGATGCAGCCTTGGACCCAGTTCCTAGCTGCACTGATGGTTTTTATTCTTTTCCTACCTTGCATCAGGTCCTTTCTAATGATCCTTGGCTCCAAGTCAGCAATGCATTTAAAGGTAGGCTTAGCATATACTATCATCTGCCTGAAGTGCCACTCAGTTGGGCTGATGTCTGTCTCATATTGTTTGCCTAGGTTTCACCCTCTGTAGCTCCTACATACACATCTGTCTGTCCATGATGTAGCAGAAAGCCTTCTGAAGCAGAAAACATTAGGTTTATAGGAAGTACATACTTTGATCTTGCCTGTAGGATTGATATAAAAAAATGTTCATAATTAGAGCTTGATCATATGTCATTTAACAGCTACATGTTATTCTCATTTTGTTAGCAGCCTGCATTGCTCTAAAAATAGAGGGGGTTTCTATGACTTCCTTTTATTTTTTCTCTGCAGTAAATGCAGCTATAAACAATTAATAATTCCAATTAGGTTTTCAGGTTTTTTTTGGTAACTCCAGCAGCTGTCTTGTCACAGGGTTTCCTAGGCTGCTTCAGGGGCCAATCAGATCATATAAATGTGCATATTAACAAAGGTTCATTAAGCCACTTTGTGTTTCTAAGCCTCTGGAAAAGAAACAAAACAAGAGACAAGCCTTAGAAGTAAGTGTTCTATGTTCTTTGCTAAATTTCCCATCATACTGAAATCAGCAGCTTTTTAATAATCTACATTTAAGATGCAAATGTATCTATTTGATAAGAAAGTCTAATGTATGAATAAAGATTCCAAATTGGTGTATTACTTCTTGATCGCTGCTGGCAAGTGGGAAATTACCATGCTAACAGCCTCGTTGAGGAAAAGCCATATGCCTGAAATGGAGACAATGATGAAGTTACAAAGTTTAGTGAGATTAAGTTACATGGAGAAAGCTTCATTTAAAGTAGCAACTAATTAATGATTTCAGAGGAAACCCTACCAGCAACTCTACTGGTTAGAGATGTGAAGCCTATTAACAACTTCCCAAATGCAGTTTCCAATTACTAATCTTTTCAGCAGCTTTACAGCATAAGAGAAGTTACTTCAGGCCTGTGTTCCCATCACAGGATCATCTAGTTTCAGTTTCAGTCTGTGCTAAGAAGTGATACTCCTATGGGCAACATCTGACAGCCAAGAGGCTATTTTATTATTGCCAGAGCTCAGCAAGACAACTACATTTGAAATGCAAAAAATATACTGTGGCAGTTCAGCTCTCTTGCTCCTGCCACAGTGGTTGCTAAAATAGTAGAATAATTGCTCTTACCCCATGTACTTAGCAGGGAGTAAATGGCCCCAGACTGTCTTGGCTCTGATGCAAAGGAGGAAAGGTTGTGGGAAGAGACCAAACTTTTTACTAAAGTAACAGACATATCTGGGAGAAGGGACAATGTGTTAGGCATGAAAGCCTTTGGGGAAGATTAAAGAACCTGCAGGTTTGTTTAGTTTTTCCAGCTATATGTAAACATAGTAAGATAGTACTTTACAAAATTTGCCTCTTCAGACCACCATGCTGCTGTTGCACTATTACATGGCTCTGCTACAACAGAGTAAAGCTTCAAGAGGGCAGATAGGCATAGAGAAATGGTCTATGGCCATGTGGCCACTTGGTTGCTTAGTAATCTGAGACTGTGCCTTGTCTCACTAATTAATGTGTAATAGCTGTGTATGCTGGCTCACTTTGGGATGCCTTATCAAAGGGAGAGAAAGAACTGGGTTTAATTTAGCTATACAGAGGGACTGCATCTGTTTTCTCAGCCACTGAAGGATTATAATTGTTTCTAGATGACAGCAGGTCACATGCGAGGAGGTTTTTTAATTATAACTGAAATTTCTTTTTAACCTAGGGAAATAATTTAATTTCAACATTGCTATTATTAATTTTTGGCTTCTATCTCCCCCAACTCTTTTTGTTTTCTTACTTGCAACATAATTCTTTCCCCTTCGCACATAACTGACAGATTTTGTTTGTTCATACCTGTCATTGTTTTTTCTTTTAATTCATGTTACAACTACACAGTTCAGGTCTAAAGGTTATGAAAACTGTGCTTTGGCATTCGACCAGTCCCATCTCTGGAAACATTAGCCAAATACTCTTGTTTAAAATTCTCCCTATGGAAGGAAACTTTGCCACCTAGGTATCTGCCTGTATTTCCTTCTTTCTGTCTCAGTGCACATCTGACCAGGTTATCCTTTGTGCAGTTCAAAATGCTCAAGTTTCATGGTATAGGGGGGCTTATAGGGTTTTCCATGACTTAAGATGTTCTGCTGTCTTCTGGATGTCATTCATAACTCATCTGCTGAGTATAAACTTGTTTGTATGTCTTTGTACAGTAAAAGATGACAAAATAAAAGTGGTGAATTAGGAAGAGGGTGACATTAAGGACTATAAGATAGAGAGACAGTAGAATCCAAGGAAGAAGTATCAAGAATATCAATGTTCTCTGTGCCTAGGCACCACGATAACCAGGCATAAAGCTGGTGGTTGCCCATACCCCTTTTGATATCTTCTCAAGCATCCTATGGAAAGCCTTCACCACCAGCCAGAATAAGGAGTGGGCCAGATAGCCCAAGTGAAATCTGGACTGTCCAGGGTGAAGAAATGGGCAGTGAGGAAACTATTCCTATGAATCCAAACACATTTTGAAACAAACAGGTGAAAGTCAATAATCCTGGAAAACACAGAAGAGATGTATATATATGCCAAATCCTGCGTGCCATAAAGATCCGCAAAACCTAAAAGCGCAGGTTTTATACTTTTGCTGCCCAAGTTAAGCTTAAAAGAAACGCTTACGGAGATAACTGAGTTAAGACTCTAGTGTTGTCCAAAAAGGTTATCAAGGATGTGCAAGAGATGAAAAGGAAGGTGTCCGGGTATCTTCTTGATTGATCTCCAGTGGTGATCAAGAGTGATTATCAAAAAAAATGGTCAAAACAAGGATTCCAGAAAACACTCAGAAAAGCTGTCCTGCCCTGATTCCCAGCTCACAGACCCTGAAAAAGTGAGAGACAGTGTCACAGAGTCTTGTGACTGTCTGTCCTGGGTTCAGCTGTAGCAGTCATTTTTCCACTTGTTAGTAGCAGGTGTAGTGCTGTGTTTTTGACTTTAGCCTGAGAATACCAATGTTTTTAGTTGCTGCTAACTAATGCTTACTGCTATCAAGTACTTCTTCAATCTCATGCCCTTCCGATGAGGAGGAGCACAGGAAGCCAGGAGGAAGCAGAGACAGGACACCTGACCCAAACTAGCCAAAGAGATATTCCATACCACAGCACATCATGCTCAGTATATAAACTGGTGGAAGTTACCCGGAAGGCCCAAATCACTCCTCAGGTAGGGCTGGGTATAAGCCAGTGGGTGGTGAGCTATTGTATTGTTCATCACTTTGTGTTTATTGTTTTCTTTTCCTTTTCCCCTTTTAGTTTTATATTCTCTCCCCTTGTTATTTCCCTTATCATTATTATTTAGTGTGAGATGTCCCTGCCCAAGACAGGGGGTTTGGAACTAGATGATCTGAAGGTCCTTTCCAACCCTAACTATTCTATGATTCTATGATTCTATGATTATTGGCGGTAGTAGTGTTTTGTATTATGCCTTGGTAACTGAACTGTTCTTATCTCAGCCTGTGGGAGTTACATTCTTTTGATTCTCCTCCCCATACCTCCAGAAGCAGGATGGGGGTTGGGGGTGGGGGTGGAAGAAGGAGGGAAGCGAGCAAGCGGCTGCATGATTCTGTTATCAACTGGGCTTAAACTAGAGCAGTTCTTTTTGGCACCCAACGGGGGGCTCTAAGGGTTGAGATAGTGACAGATCTGAACAGAGTGTGTCTAAACCATGACACTGTCTTTAAGGTAAATAACTGTCACATGGGCTAACACTTGCTCAACATAACAGGGTAAAGCTGTTGGCCAAGTGTCTTCCACTCTTACTCAGTTGGGCAGTCACTCTGCAAGCTGGGGCCTGAATGTGATAGTTCATATTGTAGAAACAAAATCACATCACTGGCATTTGAAGAGTTGCTCTAATTCTGCAAAGTAACTCCTGAGTTGCAATAAGCAGCAACCTTTGTACAGCAGGGTCTGCTGGCAGACTGTGGTCTGGAAATGCAAGCCAAGAAGTGATGTGGATTTCACATCAAGAACTTTTTAACACATTGAACAACTGTGAAAGCTGAAAACTATGCACAAAAGGCTAAACGTGCCTCATATGAGCAAGAGAATTAGTTAGGCATGTGGATGAATCAGTAGATAGGACTTTGAAACCAGACCTTACTTCTGAGCTAAGCTCTTGGTTGAATGGGGTTGGGTGAGCACTAAAACCTGCAAATACAGAATGCTTTTCCTGCACCAGTGGTCATATATGTACTAGACCACTCTCATCTCCTTGTATGACAGCAACTGAAAGGCAGCCAAGAAATAGATCTATCATCCAGTGCATGCAGCAGCCTTTTGTACTCAAGAAGAAAGATCACAGGCGTGGGATTGATAGCATTTGGCAACTTTTTTCCCTCTCTGTAGGTGCTGCATCACAGAGGCTTTCTTACATCAGGGACAGGATGGTCCATCAGGTTCATGGTTCTGCTTTCTAGAACAAAACATGGGAAGCTGTGACTGAAACCAGTTGTAAGGAAAGGAGAGGTACTGCTATTGCTGCCATCCCATCTTACCTCCCACAGTGCTCCAACCACAAGAGGATGACAAAGAAACTTTCAAAAAGCAGAAATGTGTTGTCCTCAAAAGTGGGTAATCTGAACAACTGGACAAAAATTAAGTTTCACCAATGGGCAAAATCTACAGAATGAGGGATGCCAAGGAGAGAACTTCACAGACTGCTCAATCAGCAGTGACAAGATCAAAGAACACAAACAAATACTTGAGGTATAACTTTCCATGATACTGAAAATATAATTAACTACATATATCCTCTCCAGTGTGTTGCTGGGTTGAAGCCAAAAGAATAAAAAGAAAAACTTCAAGCATTAAACACTCAAGACTGGCTACCACAGTGCTGGGTTCCTCCCTGAAGTAGTGTACATCACGAGGGGAGACAGAGGAGGGAGCAGTGGATGATGCATCATGAAATCCACATCAGAAATAAGAGCAACAAGACGTTTTCTTAAAGATGGTTGATGTGACATTCTGTTGAAAGTAAAATTATCTGCACTTCTTGTAGTAACCTTAGGGAATGATAAAACCAAGACCAAACACCACAAATCGAGGCCCTAACATCCATTTAACCATCATATATTTTTACTTTTCTGTTAAGGCAAGAGGAGAGTGTTACATGACACACAGTTCTGCTGACAGTTGGTAGTCAAAGAAAAACAATGAGTGAACTGTCTCCAGTGCTCACTCTGATCAGGCTAAGGTGGAAAGGTGACCATCAGGACCCTGGTCTAGCTTTACAGGGGAGAGAAATTACTGATCCTTTGTTGTGTCTGCTCATCATCATTGTTATCTGACTTTCATGTTGCATAGGAATAGGCAAAAGCATGAGAGATGATGGTATGCTCAAACTAGTTTTTCTTGAAGTTAGGATGGATGAGTATAGTGTTGTCTGGAAGTAGGAAAAATAAACAAGGAAACTGAGGCACACATTTACAGTGAATAGCAAGGGATGGCATTTTTAACTCATTGGCTACATAAGGCAAGCTAAGGGAAAGCTATATGAGGCCTCTGAAATTTAAAGCATTGCCCCTGGGATGTACACATAGCCTGGAGCAGATGGACAAAACACACACATGTAATCTGGGAAATTGCCTAGTTGGAGTTTGCCACACAGTTTAGTGGAGATTTCAGACAGTTGTGTATATGTCTCAGTAAATGGTTAAAATGGGTGCTTAGAAGCATAGACAAGAATATTAAAACACTGGTAAAAGCAAAGAAAATGAAAAAATAAATCTTGTTATTCCACTAGATGTTGTGCTCTGTGGAAAGTGCTCATGAAGCTTTTGGATATGAAGGTGGAATAAACTGGGATATACCCTCCTAGCCTATATGCCTTCTTAGTCTCACCACTGATGATACATAGCATAAGCTGCTGTTTTAAACACATAGATAATAATAAGAAGCAACTGAAAGCTAGTTCATAAAATGCTTCCTCTTGGGTCATCCATATTGTTGTCATCAGTAAAGGAAAAAAAATAAGTTTTGGATACCTATACAGGTAGCATAGATCATGTAAAGTAAACAGTGTGTGCGAGTACACATTTCTCTGGCTAACATACTCATGTCACATGGAGAAGTGTGTGCCCAAAATAACAAAAATCTGCTAACTATTTAATCTTAGCAATTCTGTGTGGGAGGGCCTATTAATCAGATGGCAGTTAGTGTGTATTGGCTCCCGTATCGTATTATCTCAAAACAATAGACTTGCACGTTTCCATCATCAGCCTGCTTTACTCTCTAACATGAATGAGCTGCATCTGATCATGTAAAATCACCATGTAAGAAGTATTCTGTACTGATTTTGTAATGAAATGTTTATTTATGAATATGGAATTGGAAGGGAAAATGTCAGCATCCATAATGAATTTTACTACACCATCTGCAGAGCAGGTCAAAGAATAGGGAAAAAAATTGTCATCCTTTTGCAAGACAAAATTTTGTGCTTTCACTGAGCATTATTTTCAAGGATGGATGATACTGTGCCTTGAGCAGGAGAAAATGCAGTAATACATTCTGTCCTTAGGAGAATAGCAGACTGAAAGTACTGTCTTGGATTTTAAACAAAAGTGAAACCGACCGAAAATGGCCAGATTCTGCTGACATAAATATTCACCTGCACCTGTAACATCCTCATTGCATAATAAAAACACCTGCTGAAGAGATTCAGGCAGATCTGGATTTTGCTTTGTTGTTTATCAATCTCCACTAAACCAGACTTTGCCTTTGTATCTCAATTCTTGAAGCCTTGAGATCCAAGTGATCCTACATTACTGACACTGAGATTATAAAAATTATTGTAATTTAATTAAGGCATTAAACTAAATCAGCTGGTGACCACTGTGTAACTGATAACTTATTACAATGAAAATACTGAGCATCTCAGAATAGCCGTCCATTCAACTCATCCAGCAAGAACAATGTGCTTGCTAAAAGGAAAGGTAAATTACTGGATTTGAAATAACATCCCAGATATTTCTGGAATAGTTGCTCATGAGCTGATATTTGTTTCTATTCAGTACTCAAAAAATAAATTTTACTTTGACAATGTTAGTGTATAATTTTTGTTTGAAGATTTTTTAAAATTTATTTTTATGTTGAAGAAGGATACTGTAGACAGAGACACAGACTAGCATTCTAAGCAACCAACTGAACAAGTGTCAACATTGCAATCAAGTGTTTGGATGGAACATGCCTTTGGGATCCTACTCTGTCATGTGGTGCACAGTACATGAACACATGAGGAAAAGCCTTATCAGCCTCACATAGGAAGGAAGACTCATCTTTATCACATATCAGCTTTCCCTTTTTTTGGCTTGTATCCCTCCCTCTTATTTCCTATTCAATGCCCTGCAAAATATCCCTGCTTTCCCAAGTTTTCCTTCTTTTTCTATACTGCATGGGCATCATCAGTAGTAAAAAGTACAGACCCCTTTTCTCTGAATTTCTAGAGTTTCTCTCACAGTAGACTCCAGCTGTGAGCTGGAACAAATTGTAAAGAAATTCTGTTCAGCCATTACAGACACGATAACAACCCTTAGTTACTCTGTGGAGATGTCTGTGAATTTATCTAGCAGACAGATAAAGGGGCTATACTCAGGGCAGATACTTAAACTTCCAAACTCTAACAAGTCATTTATGGGCACATGCAGACTGAATTAAAAAATCAATAATCACTAGGCAAGTAAGAGATATGCTCTTAACACTGGAGGACCCAACCTACTTTTCAAGTCTCTCTTCCCACCTTTAGTCATATAACAATTTTCCAGTGAAACAGGCAAAACTTGCAGGCAAAATTGAAGAACGTTTTTCTCTTTCCTTTAGTTCTCAGAGACGTAAGGACTATTTTTAACTAATGTTTTCTCAAAAAAAAAAAATAAAACAACACCAGAACACCAGCTTGAGGGCACTTCTAGCAAAAGAAATTGCAACCTGAACTCACTTGCTCTGAAAGCTAAAATAAAGATCTTTCAACAGAATTTGTCAGGCATCTTTAACTGTAAGCAGTGGCAACCCAAACGCACAGCAAGTACCTGAATAAGTTTTCTTTAGTTATCATCAAATACACACTTAATATGCACTGTTTTTGTGTTCTGTGCCTCAGCAAAGTAGCTGCTTAATCATTCAAGCAGAGTTGATACACGAAATAAACGCACAGTTAGATCTGAGTTCAATTCTGCTTATAAAAGGAACTTCCCACCTCACTTTTATTCATTTGGTAAAGTCACTTAAAGCAATGATTAGTGTTTCTTTAGGGATCTGTCCTTTCCTCATTCAGTGTGTAAAGTCTCTGGGAAAACAAATCACCATTTGCTTTTTCTTTATAACTCATCGAATAGCGGATTCACCAGCTGTGGATGAAACGTAGATAAACAAAATCACCATAAATGGGTGCAAAAATCAAGAATTCACTAACTATATGACCAGTAACATTTATGTGGGTCAGCTCCTAATTTAGAATTTTAAATAGATTTTGACTGTTACCTTCAAAGATCATTACCACCCCATTACAACAGGCAGAATGTACACACAAAACCAGAACTATCCCAGGGGAATTATACAGTATATACAATTATGCAAGGTTTTAATGAGCTGCCCTTGATTGCAATGCTGTTCTCTGTTACCTGGATGAGTTGAGTTGCAACAGAAAGCAATGGCAGTATCTCCATCATAGTTGCCCAGTCATCCCAGTGAAACAGCAGGAGCAGGAGAACAGCACATTTTCTATCTTATCTGTTAACTATTTCCAAGGTACCTTTCAGGACAGAGTCAACATGTAGAAAACAGATAATTGTTATAAGCTGATGATCACCTAGAGAGGTGGGTAGAAAAGAAAATCTGGTTGCTGTGTGATTAGAGTTCACACATCTAGAGCTAGTTCTAGAGAAGGGAGAAGGTTAAAGTTGCTCTTTAGGAAAGGTGAAAACCTGAAACTGTCTCTGGGCAGAATTTTATTTAATATATAATCCTGACCTAGGTTTGCTTAAGTTCAATCAAAAATAACATCCTTAATATCCTTAGAGGCAAACTTAGATGATTGAGGAATCATTACGAAAGGATAAAACCCTTCTTTCTTATGATGGCTGTTGTAAACAAGTTTCTGCTAGCCAGTGGGAAATGCTTTCATTTCAGTATTTGTTTATGCCTTGGTCAAAACAGAACCTAAACCAAAATACAAAATCTGCAAAGCTGAAATGCAGGATTCCTGCATGTACTTCTATTTTATTATTTCCCTGTCTTCTCTTTGCATGATGTCATCATCTGTGCTGCATAGCTCATTTTGAATTGAAACAACGCAGAACTCTGTGCTGAAAAATGGAATGTTTCAGTCAATCAAAATATCTTTACTCCTCGATAGAGAAATGTTCAATTCTTCCATAGGAAACAATATTTTCAAAACCCACACATATTCTGCTGCTGGGGTAGACCCTCAGGTAGGCTCTATTTCTGATCTAAAGATATATGGATAATTAATCTGACGGAAAAAGTTAGACAAAAGTTGGTTGTCTGGACAATTAAAAAAAATCTTTGCAAAACAGAATGAAACTAGTAAGGTATCTCTTGTTAGAGGATTAAATGTTGTTGATTATTTCTGAATGGGTTTTGCACATGTTTTCCTATACTTCCTTCTTCTTTTTATCTATTTTCTTCATGATCAAGTTTTAGCTAAAGAAGGCAGTCCTGTCTAAAAAAATCCAGTGTTGATTTATTTGGAAGAGAAAGTGATATGTAACTGAATCCTGTAGGAGGAAATCTTTGCATTTTAAAGGTTTGATGTAGGTGGCTTGCCAAGCTGAAACTGAAAACCACAGGTATCATTGCCAGTTAGGGCTGAACACCCCTCTGCCTCTGGAGAGGAAGCGTTGCTATGTCTCCAGGAGATGCCCACTCTGAGGGCTGAGGGTGTCAGATCAGAGTTCACTTCAATCTGCTACAATCTGCCTGCATGAATCAGAAAAGATTCTGCAGAGGTTTTATTTTAATTCTAAATGAGCAAGAGATGTTATGTGCTGTAAAACCCCAGCTTTCCTGTCTCACTTTATAAAATGGAGAAAACACTTCCTCACCTCCCATTACCTGCTTATCTCCCAGGGATGTTGTAAGGAGAGCTACACTGCAGGTTACAAGGTACTGTATGAATGGAGCTATATTAGTACATTAAGAGATAGACAATAGGATGAATATTATCCCCAAGGAGCAAAAACACCTGTCATTCCTGTGACAGCTACAGAAACCACTAAAACATATTTAGTAGCTTACATAATAGCAGAAGAAAGTTGTTAAAGCAGAGAAAGCTTGCCAACAGATAAGCCCAAAGAATCCCTGTTCAAATGCAGGTTTTTATTTGGACTTGTTCCTAGTTTGACATTTTCGAGTTATTGCTTTTTTAACTTTATGAAACATGATCATTCTCTTTGTTGTATGAATTGTAGATTTTATGCTGTCTGGTTTTATGTCACGGTTTAACCTCCAGCCAAAACCAGGACACTTTCAAATGTAGCATCCATGCAGAGAAACAAGCACTTAGACCAACATGTTGCGCAGCAGTAGCAGAAAGCCCAACTTGGAGCCATCAGTAGTATATTGGTCTTATGGCCACCACTTTGGTTTATACCTGTCAGATGAACTGGGTTTGGTGGTAAAGCTGGTGGGGAAGCAGCTAGGTCAGCTGCTGGGTAGCTAACAGCCTCTGATTGATCTGAAACTGCCACAAAACCCATGTCAGCTACCAGGGACCTTCATAGCTAAAGCCAAGGTACTTCTATTCATTTGAAGGTAGAAAACTGATTCATGTTAATCAGATTCGCAATGGATTTAATATTCCACACAAATCACCTGGAAGTGTCCTGGAACACAATATATGCACTGGCCAGGGATGACATTTGCTGAGGGAAAGCTTTTGAAGATTCCAAGGTACGCAAAGGCAGTATCTGACCCATGTGTTACAAAAAGCAGCTGAAACAGCCAAACACAGCAAACTCCTGACTGAATGAGGATTATTCACGGACATTATTTTGTGTCTAGTAGAATGAAAACATTTAAATCAATTGCAATCTGTTGGTGGTGAATGTATTCATCTATTTCTAGAAAGGAAATCAGACCAATTTTTTCCATATCTCAGTAGTTCCTTAGTGATACCTGAAGTTTCTTGGCATCTGTCCTCACTAGTTTGCTTCCCATCCCTGAGAAGAACAAAGCTGATGTAGGAGTTATTTACAAGTGTATAGAGGTGTATCTTAGCATCTAGGAGAGACTGGAAGTGCATAGCTCAGTGATTCACTGATCCTGTCTCTCGAGCTTGTCACATCTATTCTGAACAGATATTCTATATAACATGTACAGTATCTGATCATAAAAAGTATGTCCTTTATAGCACAGCTGTGATGCAAGTCTTTATATTTTTATTACAGTATTCCATGCAGAAGAAACTGGAGTGTTATTCAGTGAATTCCAACAACAGGAGTATGATTGAAGATCCTAGCAATATTTAGAGATCCTTTTAATTAGTAGGCTTTTAATTAGACAAATGGCATCTTATTCTTGCAAACATCACATTGTGAAGAGTAGCAACATTTAATACGTACTGTGCTATATCTATTGGGCCAATTTACAGCTCCATATATGAACATTAAAGAAATATAAGCAAAACGTCCCAAGTCAACACCATTTTTGTTTGCAATAACAAATATCCATCCAGCTATTGACCCCAATTATGAATAAAATTGGAAAAGCACATTTAATACTTGATCCCAAAGGCTGAGATATTTGTATGATGCAAGGTATAGACTTGAACATCTTTTACATCTTGTTACTTCTTGCAGAACAGAGTTTAAACTACTACACTGAAAGCACAGTAGGAAAATATTTTGAGCCTCTAAACCACACTTTCTTTCTTTTTATGATGAAAATATAAACCATGATATCTGCTGTCAAATAACTGTGTCCAGTCCTAACAAAATGGGAAGATCCATTTCCTCCTCTTGTTTCATATCCTTGGACTGGACATGAAATAGAGATAGACTTTGGTGCTTCTACATTAGCACTTCAAACCAGGAGAGTGCTTTTGAAGTGAATACTCCCATCTTCCCCACTTATGTGTACTCTAGTTTACACTGCAGAGCAGCATTGGAGTATGCTAACCAAACACTCTTCAGAGGAAAACAAAACTGAACTTCTACAAGAGTCTACCTAATGTAGCCCCATTGCTGATGGGTATTCTAGGCTTGCTATTGAGTCTTTCATTATTCCATCACTTTATCTACCTGTTAAAGACTGGTCTTTTACTTTTCCTTGAGAATACCAGTTCCCAAGGAGCACTGTGGACTGCTGAGGGCATGTTTGGAATCTCTGTGCTATGCAGGAGAATGCTTATTGTGGTATTTCACTTTTCTGGAGGCTATCTCCCAGCTGAGTCCTAGGATCCTAGCGCAGCTATGTTAATGTAAATGCATTTCACATGCTGCATTTTAAAAGTGACTTTTGCATGAAGGTGACCCAAGCTTTAGCAGTCAGCTCTGCTCGTATCTGTCTGCACTGATTATGAGTACAAGAAAAGAATTAGATTGTGTCAAACTGGCTGTATGTTTACAAAAACTAAAAGCAATCTAAGTAGTCAGCAGTGGAAAAGGAAAGTAATAATCACTGTGAGCTGGTACTTGCTTGTTCCTTTCCTTCTGTGCTTCAGTTTCTAGAAGTAATTTGCATTCTCACACAGTGTTAAGACCTTTGGTTTCATGAAAGGAAAAAAAAAAAGTCAGGGCTGTTCTAACATGTTTCTTTTTCACCTCCTCAAGCTACTGTGTGGAAAAAAGAAAGCCTCTTGCTCTTTACCTCCAGGCCTGAGTTCCAGCCTCACTGTAGACTCTGATCGAAACCTACTTTAACAGAAAATTGAGAGTTGACTCTCACCAGTGTGATGCTAGCCAAACACATCCCTATTAATTACAGAGTAGGGGTACTGCACTCATTTTGGGCTCCCCAGTGCAAGAAAGTCATTGACAATTTGGTTTGAGTCCAGAAGGGGCCCATTAAAACGACATCACGTCATAGAGATAGTTATGTTAGGAGAATTGTTACGAACTGGGTTTTTTATGCCTTAGGAAGAGAAGGCTAAGAAAGTTTCTTATTTCTGCCTTTAATTACATAATAGAAGGTAATAGAAAAGAGAAAGATGACTCTTCTCAGAAGACCACAGCCAAGTGACAATATGTAACAGTTATAATTTGTTAAAAGGGAAAGAATGACCAGATATTAGGATTATTTTTGTAACTATTTTTTATGATGAAGGTGACTAACCATTGGAATAGGAGTCCAGAGAGGACACGAAATCTCAATAATTAAAGATGTTAAAAAATTGACAGTGAGAAAAGCTGTAAGCAACCTGATCTAGCATAACAATTAATTCTGCCTTCAAAATTGGACCTAGTTTGAGTAGAAAATAGGACCAGAAGACCACCAGAAGTTCCAAGCTTCCATCCAAACCAAAATATGTTATGATTTTTTGATTCTGCTTTTTTTTTACACTGCTAAATCAAGGGAGCAACTGGCAGTAAGAGAATTCCTGGGCTTAGGTGGATTTAGAAATCTGGTGGCTTCCAAAACCAGGGACATATCCTCTGAAGCCAATATAAAACAAGCAATAACACCAAAAAATGTGAAAGAAAGGCAACTAGATATGAATAATAAATGGAAACACTACTGTATCAGTGTGTGTCATGAAATACAGCTGTTGCAGACATTTCAAAGTCTCCAAGATAACAGTAAAAGCAATTACTGGGACAACACCACATTGTCCTAAATCATTAATATGCCGGTTGTGTTCCCCTCATGTGCTAATCCAGCACAAGGAAAGACTTTTTGTAATGCTGGTTTGCTGAGTCCACTGTTGCTGATTTAATGACATTGTGTGGCATCTATCCTGGTCTACTAAGTGGATTAAAGTTGTTATTTTGAAGCTCACAGGTGGACCCAGTGAGAACAGACAAAAATTTCTGGCTTGTTTTGTGACTCTTCACTACTCTCACCATTGTGAATGACTTGTCAGGTTCATACAATGCTTGTGTCCCCAGGGATTGTGGAGTGGTTACCATTCAGAAACCTCACCTGAGGTCACTCCAGCCCCACCTGAAGCAAAAGGACTCAGACACAGCAGAGACATCTGTGATGCTCATCAATGAGCAGAGAGGTGTTTGCTTCTGTCATGTGCCCTCATTTGTACCAAAAGTTGTTCCTACACCTGAAAAAGAGGTCTAGCTGCCTTTCACTAAAAAGCACATTGCACTCAGCCTTGAAGGGTAATTCCCTGTCCTGAACAGGGAATTACCTGTAGTTTTCTACAGTCTAAGGTGACCAAGAGTGTTATTTTAGAAGGGAAAGACTGTCAGTTGTTATATTAAGTGTCTCTTTAGTATACACGTTGTAAGACAGCAAGGGCAATTGAATATACAATTTTCTCATGCATTGTAAACACTAGGAGATAATTATGAGATTCTCAGCATTCGTAGTTCTTTGAAATTACTCCTAATTAAAATATATTAGCAAATCTAGGTAATTTATGAGTTCATATGTTATGAGACAGAGCCAGGAAATTATTTCTGGTTTCCTTCCCTTTCATTCTGACTTCAAATCATCATTGTAGTGCTCTTTAGCACACACTTTATTTAGCTTTACACCAACTGATTCCAAATCCTTAATTAAGCATATCCTTTTTTCCTAATGTTGTGGTTTAGGCTGTAAATCAGCCACACAGTTTGCTACATGGAGAATCGAAAGAATTCACGTCCCACAGGTTGAGATAAGAACAGTTTAGTAACTAAAGTATAACACAAATCACTACTGCTACCACCAATAATAACAATGACAAGAGAAATACAAGGGAAGAGAATACAACAGCTCACCACGTATACC
>JANRGW010054442.1:0-17672 GCA_024733675.1 Psilopsiagon aymara | reverse complement strand
TTCCTCCTGGCTTCCCCTCCTCCCTGGCAGAGCATGAGGCTCCGAAAGCCCTTGGCCAGACCAAACATCACTAAGCCGTAACTAAAAACATTGGTGTTATCAGCGCTGTTCCCAGGCCAAAAGTCAAAACCACAGCACTGCACCAACTACCAAGAAGGAGAAAAAAACGGCTGCTACTGCTGAGCCCATGACACCTAATTTTAAAATATACAAGATTTGAAAGTATAGCAAATAATTAAGAAATTAATTCAAGTGATTAATAAATTATTAATACAAGCTAATACCAAAATGTAACAATGATTAGAGATGTCAGTACGTGCTGTGAGATCATTTCAAAAATGCATTCCATCAGCTCATTGAAACAAAATTTTCCAGAAATAAAAACACCCCTGCATAATTTTTAGTCCCCAAACCTTGCCTTAGAACTAGACCAAAGTGACATTCTGATGTAAATAAATCCTTAGTAGCATCCATTTGTAATTCTAATAGCACAGAACAGGTTGCTTGGCAAACAGAGAGCAGTGTAGGCTCTTCAACACCCAAATAATTTTCTCATTGGCATAAGAAATGTTTGTAGTTAAGACAGTTTCACATGCTCGGCAGCCTCTGGAAGAGGAAACATTTTGGTTTGTCTGCCTCAAACTGTTGCTACTGTTGAATCATCCAAAATCAACAAGGTTGGTCCTCACCTGAAGAGGCAAAGACGCTGTTCTTCTCAAGCTCACAGAAGCTTGACAGAAAACACACAAGCACAGTTTCAGATCAGGATTTTTTTGTTTTTTTTTTTTTTTTATCTGCCTCAGAGTAAGAAACAATGTAATACACACATGTCCAGTCTTCCACCTGAATTTCTGCCCATTTTTCTGTGCATTTTTTGCACAGGATCCAAGTGCTTTGCAGTCACTAAAGTATTTATTTTCCTTTTCTCCTCATGATACACTAAAATATTATATCCATTTGGGGAAAACTGAAGCACATATAGTAAGTCTGTGGAAAAGAGGGTCTGATCAGTTCCTTCTACTCCACTGACACAGCTGACATGTCAGTTTATCCTTATCCCTGGAAAGACACTTAAATTTTATTCCTAGAGAGTGAAGAATCTCTGTGAGTTTATTTCTCTTAAAACCTCTTTTCCAATCCACTATTTGGCTTATCTCCAATATATTTCACATTTGAGATATTGCTTTCCATTTTGCAGCTATAGACAGGAGGGAAAAAACACCACTTGCATATTTTTAAGCACAGATTGCAGAGAGTTTCAACATACCGATTGTTCAGAGTGATAAATCATATTAAGTCTGGTGTTTGCTAGGCTGCGTTGCACTTATTTGATAAGACATCCAGTACCTGGGATGTGGCAATCTGATGCAACACATCACAGCTCACTGAAACATCACATCACACCACCAGAGACACCTGAGATAGTGCGGTCATATTTGGATGCCTTTTTTGAAGGAGGTTTTTAAGCTTTAATTTCTTTTCTGCTAGTACTTTATCATTGATTCCAGGAGGCTGAACAAGTAACTCAATGACTGTGTCCACGTTTCCTCTATAATGCTGTCCTGAGTTTAACCATTGCCATACTAGACCTCCTATGCAGCTTTTCCTAAAGAAAAGCAAAACATGCTTTAACACTTAGCAGACAAAAATTAGTAACCAGCTCTGCCAGTTTATTTGCAAGAGAGAAAATGGAGTTCCATCCTGCCATTTGGCAACCCAAAGAAAATGAGTTGAAAATAGCAGCTAAACAAGACCTGGAGTTTGAACACACCAGTAAAGGCAACTGAATTGCAGGAGTGTGATGGGTTATCACCCATCATCTGTGAGGTTACTCATGCATTGCCTTCAAGTATCATGGAACAGATTCATGCAGTATTTTCTGTTGTGACTGAGACAGGTTAGATAGATGTACATTAAGACTTGGAGAAGACTTGAAGTAATCTTTTAAATTTTGCAATTAGATCACCTTGGACTGGTTACTTGCAGTCCCTCAACCCTGAGATCCTGATTCAACTGAGTATTTGTCTTGCCTGAATTGTGGTCTGGAAGTGTGAAGGGTTGACAATGACTTTGAATGCCCCTCAAACAAATTGTTCTCAAAACACTGGTGCTCCAGTTGTTTGGTTGCATCAAATACATAGAAATGCAAACAAACTTCTCAAGATCCTTTCTTTATGTTTTTGCTGTTTGGTTGGCTGGTTTTTCTTTTGTTTATTTTTGTCCTTTGTTTTTTGGTTGGTTTTTGTGTTTGCTTGCTTGTTCGGTTTTTGTTGCTTTTGTTTGGTTGTTTTTTTCTTTTTTTCTTTTTTTTTTTTTTTACTTTCATTTCCTGTAAAAATACTGACAGCATTCTTTCTTCATTAACTTTCCTAAGACTCCAAAGTTACTTTTGCTATAAAGGAACATGCAAAGTTTAAACTTCTGCAACTGGTTTCTTAGAAAACACCTTTGTGAATGGTAGCAGATCACCCACAGAAGGATCCCTGGAAAAGCAGTGTCAGTTTAAGTGTTGTCATCAAACTTCTTCAGCCCATTAAGTTGTGCAATTTTGCATATAATCTCCAGTGTACTTAACAGAGGGAGGAAGTACCTGGACAAGGAGTGGTTAATATAAATCAACAGATAACGACATTCCTCTTTCAGTCACGCTTATTACCAAAAGCATCAGTGTCTTTATGCTTATCCATTTAGAATAATATCAGATATGGCTGGCAGTAACTACAGGATGCAAAATGATAGATTTGGAGTTGAAGAATTTTTCTTATTTAAAAAATGCTAAAAGCAAAGAGGTAGAAGGATATTTTCCTCTTTGTTTATTTCTCTTATTTTTTAGTTTGCTTGCCTGTGTCTCTTCTCTTTAAATTTTCACTAATTTGGAGAAGTGACAGCTCTGTGCTTTTGCTACTGTCTGGCCTAATGATGCAGTGCACATTTTTGTATTTCACCTTCTCTTTGATATACAGAGATCCAATCAATTCAATAGAACTGATCAGAGCTGATGCCAAGAAACACAGATTCTCCAAATTTCTACTTGCAGTCTTCAGTAGTGGCCTTGTCTGTGGAGGGCAGAAGTGTCCAAAGGATCATGTATGTTACTAAGGCACTTGGTGTTCATTATTATAGACACAGTAGGCTGTTTCTTTCTATAAATGTTCCTAGCCACTACTACTTTTTTTTTTTTTTTTTTTTAAAAAAAATACAAAACTCTCATTCTTCCTGTCTACACAATGAGAAATGAGCTAATGATGCTTTGCAAAGAAGTTCAGTCTCACTGACACAGGAGTGATCGAAACTTAATAATTTGTCAGATTCAGTTATCTTTGCTGACATTTCTAAGAGTTGCTACTAGCAATGTAATTCTGGATGTGGATTCACATACAGTTCTTCGAAATGATGTTTAAGATACTGTATTAAAAAGGCAATCCAAAGAGAAGCTTCTTTCTACTTCTAAATAACATCCTTAAATTACACCAATGGAGTTGCAACTCTCAAAAGTGGATCTGAATATGGCCCTAAGCATTTTTTAAAAGCTATATACCAAGTCAAGGTTTGATCCTCTATGCTCTGTGCTCCACACCTCTCACACAGCTGCCTCTTTCATGAAAGCTTCATTATAAGAGCAAGAGAACAGCCCAAATACTCAGCAGTGGAAAGCAATAGCAAACCCTAAACAAGATTTAGGTTGGATAGTTACCAAAACCACCATTTCTATAAACTGCCTGAATTCTGGCCTCTCATCACTGTGTACTGTCATATATCTATGTTGCACTGATGTTTTTTGATACATGCAAATTACCTAAAGAACTGGTATGAAGCATGTTTATTTGGATTTGAATCCAACCTTACAGCAGTTACAAACATAAACCACAAAATGCCGTCTAGCCCAATTGAATGTACGCTTTCAAAGATTACCTCAAGTTCATTCTTACTTACTGGAAACTGATTCGTATGGTGCAAGAGACAATGCTAGATATTATACGTGTCGTCTAGCAGGTTACTATCAATACTTACAACTGGAATTGAGAGATAATACTAAAGGCTTCATTAAAATTCAGAATGAGATGAATAAAATTACATTTTTCAGAGTATAATGAAGGCTTCAGGGCTCATTCTGAGCTCACTGTAGTCATATACAGCTGCAAAGCCATTGGCATTGGAGAAGCTATACTCAATATAAAGTTTTGTAACTGATATCCAAATTGTGGTTTTTCAATATTAACTAAATTGTACGACAATGTGAAAGGACATAATCATCACAATTTAAGGCTTTATTGTGGCTGTTTCTTAAAGAAGGAGAATACAGGAGAGGTAATGAGGGAAAGGAACGGGATTTTCTGATTCAGGTGTAATTCTGCTCTTTTATTTCCCTCCACATCCCACATCCAAAACAGATCCAAGACAGAAGATTTCTCAAAAAAACCCAACAAAATATATGAAACTGCGTGAGGAAACTTCGCAAGTTTTTCAAAGCATTTAACTTTCTGTACTTCATCTTTCTTTCTCCCCAGTGGAAATATTCATAACATGCTGGTTCTGTTGTTTTCCCAGAGTAGATGGTACTTCATGCATACGTTTCCCATGGCATTAAGCTGCACATGTTGAAATAGCTGCTGAAACCTGTGCTATCACTGCACATCAAGCTGTCCTCACAATCCTAGCAACAGCAATGTGCAAGGTAGGAAGGCACATAGAGATATGATCTGAGGCACATATGGGGCCTGCAAACATGACTTGGACCCACTGTATTTTATCTTTTATTCATGTATGGAGGGGTTGGAGTGTGTAAAGCATAGGTACCCAGCAAGGAGAGGAAGAACATTTCCTAGCAGGGATAGCCACCTCCTACAGACCATGCCTCTGACATGTGGTCTGCCCAGAAAGGTGGTTGACAAACACCAGGTCTATCAGTATTTAGGAGGCATTCAGATACTGCCCTTAGCAACATGCTTTGACTTTTTGTAAGCTCTGAATTGGTCAGGTAGTTAGACTAGATGACTGTTGTAGGTCTCTTACAACTGAAATAGTCTATTCTATGATAGTCTCTGCCCCTCCACCTGGTGTTTCTGTAGCTGGAAGAAACCAATACTTCCTCTTTGGGTGCAGCATGTTGAGAAGCCTTGGAAGAGCTCCAGTTCCCATCCATGGCAGGTTCAGCCATGTTAAATCCACAGGAAAGGAGCAGTTCTCTGCTCCCTCATTGCAGCTAGGCTGTCACCATCACCAGTAGCAGACATTTTGGATGCAATCCATCTTGCTGAAAGCTAGCTCACTGCAGCAAAGGTATCTGGCCCAAGGTCGTTGTCCTGAGCTCTCATTGCAGCCAAATAATTTTTGGTCAATATATTCAGGAGAGTTAAGGTGTGATTCATATGATAAAATACAAGTGTCTGCTCTGTGATGAGCAGAATCACTGGCTGTCCTCTTTGACTGGGTTGACTAGGTGAGACCTCAGAAAAGCAGCTGTGGTGTAGATGACTGTATTATAGGTGCCCAGAAACAGATGAGCTGAATCTTTGCATCTGCAGTCAGTAGAAAGTATAGTAGAACAAGCTTTTTATGGGAGTCCAAAGCACAGCGGTGCCCTCTATCTTGCTTTCATTTGGAAATCACAGCTTTTTGTCTCAGGAGTTTTCAACTTTAAAGCTGGTAAGAAAAAAGTGACTCATTCAGAAACACATTATCTTATGGTAAAAATCAACAATGAAAAACCTCATTAAATACAAACCTTCCTTCTTCAGGGCATAATTCAGTATAAGACATTTTCACTTTTCTCATTGATAAATCCTTCTATTCACTACCTACAGACAGAAGACACCATCTAGACATCACTCTGTGTGTTCTTCCCTCTAGGATTCTCTTCCTTGACACTGTGTGGAATCACATACATCCTCCTACAATAAGGAATATTTTGCCCTTATAGAAACACCATGGGGTACCTCACTTGCTCAGTGCTTCCCTTGCAGCCAGCATGAACAATAGAGCAATTTAATTTTTTTTTTTTTTTTTGCCATTAGAGTGCTAAGAAATTACTTTCAGTCTACTAATTTCCTCAACCTCTGCAAAATTCTGGCACTGATAATATTTTCTGTTGGGTTTGGAAATAAATGAGTTTCCTCTAAATGAAGGATGTCTCTGACTGATCTCCACTAAAGCAAGATTTACCTGCAGATTTATTACAGTTTTGCCTTTTTTGTTTCCCCATGGGAAAGTTCACAAATGATGCAGCAATCTTGTTCCAGTAATATTGTGCTTAAATACACTTCAGAGATTGCTTGGTATTCAGGATGTTCTTCCTTGTGTGAAACAAAAAATAGCCCATTAGTAAATCCAGACTGAGATTTTCAAATAGCATGATAGTGACTATTTAACAAAACAATTCTTGCTTGTGTCTCATTCAGACAATAATCACTTGGAAAGTACCTGCACTGAAATAAATGCCTTAATGTGAGGACTGTAAAGCAAGAGGAAAGGGTGAATATAATTGCATTCCTGTGACTAACAGTTACTTGCACTTTATTGGTAATTTGAGGCACACTGGTTCAGTTACCCCAAGCCATGATGAAATAAATAAGTGCAAGAATCTTAATTCCTGGTTCTCTGCTTCAGTAGGTTGCCTTCCAGATTTCTGGCCTGTCTGGGAAGATGAAATTGAGGCTGTACCTGCAGCACCTGGCAATCAGTAGAAGCATGGCAAACCCAGGGTTTGTCCACACACTGCTGTGGCCACTCCGTCAGGAGCAGCCAAGCTGTGCCAGTGTGGTGCTGTGCATCACTGAGTGAACTGAGCCACTCAGCAAGGCTAATGGGCCAGGTACCAGCCTGGGGACCACGTTTCAAGCTCGACACTAATACAGTCTCTGCCAGTGCCCTGGCTGCTTTGGAGACATCTGCTTTGCACTGTGGGGTTCATTTCAAAGGTGTTTTCAAGTTCCAGAACTGCTGCCCAGACTGTGTCCATCTCCACATCAAGGTTAAAAAATACGTGATGTCTTGCTGCTTTTTGTGGTCCTCAGCAGATCACAGCAGTTTCCGTTCCCAAACAGGGCCCATCATTCCCAGTCTTTGATGATAATATTTGCTATAATGTGATTTGGAAGTGGTTTGGTTTTCAAAATCTGACTATAGCTGGAGCCATTACTTTTGAATGTTAAATCTTCAACAGTTGGAATATTTGGCTTGAAATACCAAAGTCTTCCAGTTTCAATTGCTATAACTCCTGGGGTCTGAGCAACAAACCCAGTGCTTTCTTCTCCATTCCAGCTTCAGAGACAGGGAGCTCAAACAAATAAAAAGTGCAGGATTTAGTTCCTGCAACCTTCCAGCTAAAACTGATGGTTTGTGCATGGCTTTCATCCTGGTACTTTCCAGCTCCCAGTTTCTGTTTCATTTATTAGTCATCTTTATGCATTGTAAGTAGCTTTAAGCTGTAATATCACTTGTGGAGAATGAAAATAAAAAGCTTAGTCCACAGAGACTTGTGCTCCTATACAGCTTTTGTGAAGGCTACATGGGGGCATTAGGCTTTTTAACACTAAAATGCTGATGCCTTGCAAAAGAATGGAACCTTTGCTCTCTCTGAAATACAAAAGGCCTGATACAAATCTTATTTTTAATGAAGTAAATTAACAGTGACTGACAGGAACCCAGGAATTGCTGCACCATTTCAAGACAGAAATACAGCTCTTGCACTGCTGTCTATGACCCTGGCCAGCAGCAGTTACATAGAGAATGTGACAAGAAAGGCTTTAAAAACAATTACAGCATGACCTGCCTATAGAAAAGACTCCTTCCTAACTTCCAGTTCAAAGGTTAGTTTGTGCCTTGAAATGTGAGCATCTGTATCAATCTCTAAACTCTCAGATAGGTTACTTTTAGTCATTGTCATTTTAATTTCATTTTCTTCCATACATATTCCTCAATTTTGGTGAAATAAGGTTATTACATCATAGTGGCCATAAAGTACCATTTTAATCTCATGAGCTTGACAGAAACTGTGGATGACCTGACACATGAGATCTGAAAGGAAAAGCAAACAAAAGACTTCCAGGAATGCAAACATGCCCTTATTCACTCCCCAGGTTTGGTAGGCTTTGTTTTACATGTGCATAGGGATGCACTTGTTGTGAACATAGCAAGACTGATCATATAGTGAACATCTGGAATTCATGCAAATCTCTTCTCAATCAAACACTAAACCCCCTGTTTTATAGCATTTTGCCAGCTGTGTTAAAACACATCTGACATCATACCTGCACTCCAGCTGCCCTTGTGCCCAAAGGCCTCTCCTTCTCCAGGGATATGCACTGTCTGTCTCTACTGAGGCAATCTGGAGGAAGAACAAGGGAGAGGAACCTCCTCCTGCACAAAAGAAAACCAAGTTGATCATAAAACTTGTTCCCTTACAAGCAGATGGGAAAAGTCACATACAAATCATGGCACCTGGCTTTTACAAAAGCTTTTGTGAATATTTCCTTAAGCTTTGTGTCACATGGATTTAAGCTGTTTTTGAATGATTCACACTATAAAGAAAGTACCTCGGGAGAACCTTTTCCCTTACATACAGTATCGTAACCAACATGCCAAGTAAAAAGTGACTCTGTCTGAGGACATTTGGGGGACATTTGGTACAGTGAGCAGAGCAAGGATATGACCAGAAGGAACTGACTGTGGCAGGATCTTGTGGTGCAGAAACTACTACAGCCTTATAGATTGCAAGTACTAATGGGACAGGTCATGACAGCCCTGGTCTCCCACTTCCGCTGCCCTGCACCCCAGAGTCCTGCCACCGCATCTCCTTCAACATCTCCCCAGTCTGTTCCAGGGACCCTCTACCTCTGCTCTCTGGTTATGTTGTACAGGATGCATGCTTTAGTGGGGGAACTGGTCACTCACTACTGGAGGACAGAGGAAAAACAGTGGGGAACTGAAATTAATATATCCTGGGCAGGAGACCTCCAAAAAGGTCTGAGAACCCCTTTGCTTTAAAGTCACGACTGTTTTCCAGTATGTTTGTGCAATCCACAGCACTGTTGTAGTCACTCTACTAAAAAAAACGCCAACCAGTCTATTAGTTGGGAAACAAATATGCATCTTAATAAACTTATTTTTACAACAGGCAGAAATATTGAGGATCACAGAATCGCAGAATCACTGAATAGTTAGGGTTGGAAAGGACCTTATGATCATCAAGTTCCAACTCCCCTGCCGTGGGCAGAGAATTATTATTTACTATTTTTTAAGGATTTACTAGAAAATAATAGAAATTAGTAACTGGGGATCATAGAAAACGGGTTAGAGAAGGAAAAGAACAAATACGTAGCCTGCAGCATAAAGGCTAAAAAGAACAAAAGAACAAAGGAAATATTAGTAATAGTGCTGCTACTTTGCTAGATATAAATGAGAGCAAGGATAATCTTATCCAATGAGGAAAAAAATATTTTCTGTCAAGTAGTAAAAACAGCATTAAGTTAAATTGAAGTTGGACTATTTGCAAGCAAACATCTCAAAAGAGCTGTCCGAGGAACTGGTCATATTGTTGATTGAAAAGATCCAGAAGGCTGAAGGAAAATTAATGCTGGTCTAATATTTGGAATAGAGTAGGTGATATGACCCTGACATTCTTCCCAAGCAAAATAACTGCTAGCTAGTATTGGTTTCAATTAACTTAGGAAGAAAGGAGGCTAAAATAACAAGGCTGAGCTAGTGGTAGAAGAATCTTGTCAGACTACAAGCCCATGACTCTATAAATTTGTTTGATAAATGTCACAACATCAATATAATGTTCCATGTCTAAATGTTAAAAGGACTACTGTATGGTCCTTGGGTTCAATGGACCGCAGTATGGCTGTAGATCCCACAGTAACACAGCCGGACATGGTACACAGTAGGTAGAATATGACTGCAGCTGCCTCTTCCCAGACGTGACTGCATCAGGGCATAGTCTGACAGAGAAGAGATTTAGATTAGACATTAGGAAAAAGTTCTTCACTGTGAGGGTGGTAGGACACTGGCAAAGGTTGCCCAAAGAAGCTGTATCTGCTCCACTCCTGGAAGCGTTCAAAGTCAGGCTGGTTGGGGCTTTGACCAACCTGGTGTAGTGTGAGGTGTCCCTGCCCATGGCAGGAGGTTGGAACTAGATGATCTTGAAGGTCCCTTCCAACCCCAAGCATTCTATGATTCTAAAGTTGTGTGTCCAGTATTAAGGTCCTATAAGTGATTTGGCTTGGGATGCAGGTTATTTGATAAGTGAAAAGAACTATTAAAAATCCATTTGGCACTCATAAAATAAGTGGCTATCTCACAGCATAATTATGGATTAGAATTCGTTAGAAAATACATTAATTTCTGGTGAGAGGCTGCTGAGAGCTGTACCTCTTCTTGAACACTGTTGAAGACCTGAAAGGAAACCTAAAATCATTGTTGATAGAATTTGCAGATGACATATAGAATGGGGACATGATGAATAACAAGGAAGACAAATTACTTATAGGGAATGATCTGGATAGCATGATAAGTGAGCAGATTACCACAAAACCCGCTATGGGTTTTGATACATGCAACCAAGCATACCAGACATTCAGCTGTGAAGAAAGGAAATTCTGCTTCAGCACTGGGAAGTAGTTTTTTAAAATGGCTCTGTTATGAAAAATGACCATCTGACAACAGGAGGGGCTGTGGCAAAAGCCAGAGTAGCCCCTGTTTGGGTACATAGAAAAACTGGAGCTTACTGAAATATTAGGTATACTTTAGTAAACCAGGTGGCTTCAAGATAAATTTGAAGTAAGGGATATGATAGATAGTGGCTGTTTTACTGCAACAACTTTCCGGGTTTGTTCTTGACTCCTTGTCACTGAAAAAAAATACAATCACATCTTTCTAAAGTACTACGTTGGATAAGGGAAGAGCGACTGACAACATCTGCTGGACTTGTGCAAAGTGTTTGTCTGTGTCCCACACAACATCCTTGTTTCTGAATTGGAGAGACATGGATTTGACAAATAGACCACTCAGGGGACACTTGATAGCAGCCTTACAGAACCTATACGAGGCCTACAAGAAAGCTGGAGATGGACAAGGGCATATAGGGATAGGCCAAGGAGGAATGGCTTTAAACTGAAGGAGGGTAGATTTAGACTACTATTGTGAAGAAAACATTCACTATGAGGATGATGAGACACTGGAACAGGTTGCATGCAGACGCTGTGGCTGCCCCACCCCTGGAAGTGTTCAGGGTCAGGCTGGTTGTGGCTTTGAGCAACCTGGTCTAGTGTGAGGTGTCCTCGACCATGGCAAAGGGGTTGGAACTAGATTATTTTTAAAGTCCCTTCCGACCCAGTGCATTCTACGAGTCTATGACTGGTTCAAACAAGAAATCCCACAGCCAGTATTCTGCTCAAGGCCAGACTGCAAGTTACCTTTTGATTCATAATCTATGAAGCCTGTTTGGGAAAGTTAGGGGGTTTTTCTCTTCAAATATTGAAGAAGACTAACTCCTGCACAACCAACTTGATACAGAACACTATTTCTGCAATTCAGTGAAATTGCTTTGACTACCATATGATATTGAAGGCACTATTCAAAGCCCATGGGAATTAGAAAGAGTTTGTACATTTTCACTGGTCTATAGGTGACCCACTTAAATGAAGATCCCAGGGACAGTGGTTTCACCAGTCATTGTGTAAAATACCAACATGGGAATGCGGGTCCCTCCAAATGCTACTCTGTGTCACTGAGATACAGCAACTGTATCTTAGGTTTATGATGGCTTATGATGTAAGCAAAATCATCAGCTGAATAGCACTTGCTTCAGTATTTTCTGTGATCTTGCATTTATGATTTTGTTCCATTTTCTTACACCACTGAAGTGTAAATTTCATTAATAAATTCTATTATCTCTGAAACTTCACTGATTAAACAAGGAGCATGTATGAGGTTTCAAAATTGTTAAATTCATTCTTCTCACACTTCACAGGAAGAGCTGCATGAACAATCCATACTGAATAATTTACTCTGTAAATTTATAGCTTTAAGGTGACTTTTTAAAACAGCCACCTATGTTATTTGCTACTGCCCGATGAATCTTTTGTGGGGGCATATTTGCACACATACTTGATACAAACCGCATATTTTCTGAGTCTTTGTCAAGCATTCACTATTGATATTGTGGGTCTGATCACTTAAATGACTGTCTTTGTTCTCTCATTAGATTCCTATCCATAACCTCTACCCATCCCCTGTAAACCTGAGCAGCCTTAATATGTTTAGCTGATGGGGTGAACAAAAATCTGGGAATGTAGCTATAAAATAATTGTATAATTGAAACTCATTCAGAAGTCAATCAGGTTGAACACCAGGGATACTCTGTTGCCCCCCCCCCCCCCCCCCCCCAATCCGACTACACAGCTGTTGAAAATATGCTTTCTTGGATTGTTAAAGAAGTCTAAGTTTAGAGTGTGTTTCATTTTCTGTTTCCATTAGACTTCTTATTTCAATTTCCTGATTACCTTCTTGTGCAAACGTGGTCGCTCTCCCTAAATCATTCTGTCTCTTTGCAGCATTTACTTTTCCAGTATTTTTACATTGGCACAATCCTACTTACTTCTCAGCCTTTGTTTTGGTACACTAAACGTGCTCTTCTCTAAGATGGACTTCTCCGTATCTCTTAGCAAATCACCTAATCACCTAGTTCAGATTAAATTTCTCTCTAGATCCCCAGTCATAAATTTTATTACAGATGAAATCTTAACATTTCTTTGCAAAATAACAACACTTTTCAGGCTCTAAATACCCTGACTGAGACACAGTGAATGCATTGCATTTATTTTTTCACAGCTGCACTACATTGAAGGCCTGTATGGTTATTAGTGACTGACATGTCTAACAGAGATAATAGATGGGTGCAGTTCCATGTTTTCATTGATCTGATGATGGAGCTGGTGCAAGAGATTCTTACAGTTTCAGACTTTTATTTTTCTAGTTCTTTTCAGCAATGCCAGCACAGACTTCTTGCTGCATGCTTACTGCTTCAGCTTCAGACCAGAAGTGTTTGGTGTCCAAAAGTTGCCATTTTTAATACTCTCAAATATTGCTTCTTGCTATGAATCCTTCCTTCTATTACATATTGATTCATCCAGGTCTTTTATCCTCTTGTGCAGTTTCTAGATAAGGAACTCCCAGCTTGCTGTAGAAATTCCTCTAATTTGTCCTTCAGCACAGGCATTTGCACTTTGTATTTTTGTATTTTGTCATATTCCTTGATGGATTTGAGTATGTCACCCAAATCTCCCATCTGATATTGGGAGTCACCCCAACATCAGCAGATATCAGACTCAATTGTAACTCTATGCCAACAGTTTCCGAGAAAACATCCAGTCAGATCTGTCCCAAAATCTTTCGGGGATGTCACTGGTAGCCTCTTTTCAGTACAGTAGTTCCTATCTCAGCAAAAATATCTTTCTCTCTTTGGCCTCTTCCTTATGCACTTTACGATTCCTGTATTAATCTCTCCTCTCACCTTTTCCATTACAGTTTCATGTGTCATGTCACTATAGAAACGCTCTTAGAAAGTCAACTCACACATGGGATTTTTTTCAGAAACTAAGCAACTGAAGAGAAAGATGATCAGAAATACCACTGAACAATATTTACTGGAATAACACTAAGGTTACGTGGCCCAGGAAAATTCTCACACTTATTGAAACTCTTCAGTCTTTATTACTTGGCATGATAACTAAGTAGATTGGACAGAATAACCTCTTCTTATACAATTTACACTGTTTTCTGTTTTCAAGCATTTCTTGATATTTGTGCCTGGAGCTAGATCAAATGCATCCTCTGTGCTCTTAGTGACTGCTTCAAATTACAAGATACCTAATGTGAACAGAGCAGCGACTGTGGTGAAAATGAGCTTCTTCCCTTACTAGCAAATTGCTAAATAACACTCATGAAATTTGGGGAAAATAACAGCCTTTGTAGGACAGTATTAAGTGCAAACAGCAGCAATGCTCTTCTGCTAGGGCTTCAAATGCAGTCTTAAGCTTTCTTGGTCTTGACTCCACTTCCCTTTAGGCATATACTTAGCCAGAGGGCCAAAGGTTTCCTTCTAAGCTCTTGAATGGACTCTCAGATTTTACAGCTACTCATTAACCTTTGGTTTAAACCTTCCATCTTTAATATATTTTGGAGATGACAGATTAATGCATCTGCACAGCAGTGCATCCTACTTAACAAACATGCCTGGAGATAAAGTGAGCATAAAGATACTTAAGCAAACAGATATGTGGACAAGTGGGTAAACATTTGACAGCGCGATCATCAAAGCTCATTGAATGTTTTATCAGGAAAGAATAAGTCTCAGCAGCTGACAGGAACTGTGACAAACATGCTGTATTTTGCATATGATATCTTAATAAAGATCACATCATGGCTGAAGCCCTCAAAGTTCAGACCAATCAGACATATAGCTCTTAAATGAAACATCACAGGAGCAATAGCTCACCGAAAACAGCAAACTAATGCCTTTTTTTTTTTAAAAAAAAGAAACTGATTAGTCAACACTGTTATTCCTTGTGACGATTTTTTTTTTTCCCCCCAAATAACCATGATCATAAAGCCTTCTCCAAGTTTATTAAAAGCCTGGTCAGAGTCCAGGAGAAGTGTATAGAAGATTACCCACAAAGACTACCAGTGGAGAATAGTAAGTCTCTGGTTGTGACTATGTAGCTCAAAGTTTTGTTTCTGAAGTGACAGGAGGCACTAAATGATCTGCCTCCACTCTAGATACAGCCTTACAAATGATCTGTTACCAGATCCACCCTGCTTGGTGCACATTCAGATTCATGGGGCCCAGTGTGTCCTGGTGATGGCGCCTGACCAGGAATGAGCCTGTATTCACATGTTTGACATGTGAATGGGAACAAAGGCTGACCATGCAAGCTGTCTCACAGCTAGGTCAGTGTGAAGTGTGGGCCGAGTCCCTATGTTCACAGTGCTGGCTTCCCCAGTGATGCAGACAAGCCTTGTGATGTCCACCTAAATGGGACAATCGGGACTCATACCTGTTCCAACAAACCAGATACAGGACTGTGCTCAAGTCATATCCATTACATAGCATTAAGAGAAAAATAATGCAACAGTATTTAGGTTATGAGTTTGCTGGGAACGCACCTGTCACAGAAACAGGTTTTTACTGACTAAGCATTAAGATGGCTGAAGAAGAGAGGAAGAAGAGTTTGCATAAGGGTATCTACCATCTCTTGGACTAATTTAAGATAATCTCTGCTTTCTGCTATTTCTACTACTGTTTAACTATAGTGATTGGTGTTGGTCTAAAGTAGGAATCAGGTGTATTTCCCTTTTATTGCAATTACTCTTTTTCAGATGTTGAGGATTTGAAATAGATGAATGTAGCTAGATGTGGAGGAATGGTCTTCTATAAACATTCACTCTTCTTTTTTTCCCCAAGCAACTTTTCACAGGTGGTTTGAAGCACAAGGATAATATTTTACCTTCATAGTAATCAGGTTTCCGTATTTTGTGTGCTTATTTGTTCATTTGTGGTTTTAGGATATATATTTTCTGTGCAATAGTATCCATTGATCATACTGAATTGCAAAAATATCTCTCAGTACTGTTGCTTGATTGCTTGACTTTTGACTGGTCCTGTTTAGCTGAATTACGGAGTGAAGAGGCCTGCAGCCTGACCCTTCTCCAAGGGTATTTGGCTACCTCTTCAATAACCCTTTCTTTGCATGACTCTTCAAATCAAAAGAAAAATTTAACTCAGATCAAGCACTAATACAGATTTTATTTTATTTTTCCTGCAGAAAAGCATAAGCATAAAGAACACTTAATAGGCAAAACAGACAAAAAAGTAATTTATTTTTTCTGGGTAATTTATAGTCCGGATTCTTCTTTTGTTGTTGCAGAAAAGAAGGAGGAATTAAAGTAGAGGTTCATTACTCAAAATGGCAAGAGTCCCATTAGGGAGGGACAACAGAAGGAAAACACAGCCATAATTTTACTTATTTTATGAGAGATGAGCTCTTCCATACTTCTTTGAGCAGATGATGGTAAGTTCAGTATAAAGAAATACAACACCAGTACTATAAATAAGAAAGAGAATGATTACTGATATTGTCTCAGGAGCATCATACAGAAATAAATTCACTTTCTGCTCCATTCTGGTGTGCTACTCACATATACTGAAGTAGCACACCTGGGAGGGCATAAGGTGAAGCACCTAGAGCTGGAGAGGATGTTTCAGCAGCTCTCAGTTTTGTAAAGGGATATTTTTTGGGGGTCTACCCATACTGGGAGGCATAGGTCACTGAGCCCAAAATTTCCAGCTGCATAGCTAGTTTCAGCTCAAAAAGTAACGTTCCTGAAAAATATAGTATCCATCCTGCTGGAACTAGATGATCTTAAGGTCCTTTCCAACCCTAACTATTGCATGATTCTATGATTCTATGTAAGTCAGAGAACTGTGCTGCAAAGGGTTTTCCTTAGCTGCTCTCTAGTTTTCTGTGGTATTTTTACCCCAGTACAAGCCGTGCAGGAATGTGTACTCACACACAAACATCTACATGTTTGAAAAACGGCTTTTCTGGCCATATGGTTTCAGAACAGTTCAAGTCACACTGAAACTGCCTAAATAACAGGATTAATATTCAGAAGAGTATTCGCAAAGGATACAAAGACTTTTTCAAACTCTGCTCAGATGGTGCATTAGTGGACCTATTAAGTACTTACAGATCCTTCCTGCAGATACTGAACACTTGCAACCTGTACCCTGCATGTCTTTTGAAGACTGGTCCCAGCACAGAGGTGCCTGATAGAGAACTGCAGCTTTGCATGGTCTTCCTTTGCTTGTGGCTACTCACCATTTGCAGTGTGAGCTACAGTACCCAGGGACTGATGGCTTTTTAACAAATTTCCATAATTTCATTAAGTACAACAATAATTATGAGAAGTGTTAAAATGCTTTGTCTGGCTTGTCTTTAAGCAACTATAATGGGGGAAGGGAAGATTAAATAAGATGCATTTTTTTCCATTTTCAGCCTGTTTATTAATTGTAAAGAAACAAAAGGGTCTAAACCCTCCTTTTTGATCATGTCATTGTCTGACAGCAAGGGAAATGTCCTTGAGAGGAACAAACCGTCAATCTGCGCATAAAGACAAAGCAGAAAAAATTGCAACCCTGATAAATAATTATGAAAATTGAAAAATTAGAAAAAAAAACCACAAAACATTGTTATGGTCCAACAAGAGAGCAAATGTTTTCATGTCTTATCAGCAATGTAGGGATTATAGCAGTATGCAGTCATCTCTTAAACTGACAACTCTGCAGGATTCCTTCATGTAATTTCAATGAAGCTGGATAACCTGCGATTTACTAAACTCTCTTCAGTTAGCAAATCTCTTCAGGATTTCCCAGCATACCAATATGGTCATACCAGCGTGTGTCAACTTCAGATTATCCTCTTGCTCTGCTCTGAGCTATGATGGCGAGTGGGATGGAGAGCACTCGCTGTATGACCCAGGCTCCGTCTGGGAGCTCTGCTCTGGCTGCCCCGGCGGTGGTCAGTGCGGGCACCGAGACAGAGCCGATGGGAGGGGAGGATGCGGTGCGGAGCTCGGGGTGCAGAGAGCGCCCGCACTGCTCTGCTGAGGGG
>JANRGW010054441.1:0-30253 GCA_024733675.1 Psilopsiagon aymara | reverse complement strand
AACCGTATCCTGGGCTGCATCAAAAGGAGTGTGACCAGCAGGTCGAGGGAGGTGATCCTGCCCCTCTATTCTGCTCTTGTGAGAAGTCACTTGGAGTATTGTGTGCAGTTCTGGTGTCCTCAACATAAGAAGGACATGGAACTGTTGGAACAAGTCCAAAAGAGGGCCATGAGGATGATCATAGGACTGGAGCACCTCCTGTATGAAGACAGGCTGAGAAAGCTGGGGCTGTTCAACCTGGAGAAGTCTGTGTGGAGACCTCATAGCAGTGTGCCAATATCTGAAGGGGGCCTATAGGGATGCCGGGGAAGGACTGTTTGTTAGGGACTGTAGTGAGAGGACAAGGAGTAGTGGGTTCAAACTTCAACAGGGCAAGTTTAGATAGGGTATGAGGAAGAAATTCTTTACTGTAAGGGTGGTGAGGTACTGGAATGGGTTGCCTGGGAACTTTGTGAATGCTCCATCACGGTCAATGTTCAAGGTCAGGTTGGACACAGCCTTGGTTGGCATGGTTTGGTGTGGGGTGTCCCTGCCCATGGCAGGAGGGTTGGAACTACATGATCTTAAGGTCCCTGCCAACCCTAACTATTCTATGATTCTGTAAGTACTAAAATTGCTGAAGTTAGGTATCAAACACTTGAATTATAAAGGTCATGGGTGAAACATTTTGCACCAGAGGTTTAGCACAGAAAATTATTATGTTTATGATTGTTTATTAATTATGATTTATCCAACTTACATCAATAAGTCATACATTCAAAGTTAAGAGGTATTAGAAATTTTAAAGATAATGAAATTTGTAACATGAAAGAAATCAATAATTACTAGTAAGATGTGTGAAGATAAGTTCTACTATTAGAAAGCTGTACAGTAACCAGAAACCACCAGTTTAGTACACTAACTGCATAAACTTCTTTTGCTTAAGAAATTATTTCATACTAAATGCAAAGCATGTTTTTGACAAATTGCTCTATGTTTCCAACATAATGTCACTTGGTGTAACTTAACTAACAAAACAATGTTAAATTGAATTTTTTAGTTACATGCTAATTTATTTCCAAAAGTGGCTTGACAAAAGCGATATGTAAATGATTATCTTGTAAATAACTAACTTAGCATCCACCACTTTCTAGCAATATCAAAAAGGAAAAATTAAAAATCTGAATAACTCTTCATTAAATTGCATAACAGATTTTCAAATCTGCAGATACTTTGCAGTTAGCAAAATGGAGCGTTAAATGGTACTGATCAGTTAGAAACAACAAAATGACTAAAACCAACAAATGCAAAATGATTGCTTTTAATTTAAATATTGCTGTTGGATGCTTTAAATTGTAGTCGTATACAGTGGGTTAGTAAACCTGAGTTACTTGTCATGTGAAGCAACTGCATCAGATACCCATTTCATAAACTTATAGACCTTAATGTCTGCTTATTTTTTGTTGACAGTGAAAGTCAAAAATCTCCTGTATGGAAGTTTTAAAAAATACAAATTCCAGCAACATTTTATAAGGGTCAGTTTTCACCTTTTTCTTCTGTATGAGTAGTCTCTTCTAGTTTAAACAGTCATCTTGAGTCATCTTGTTTCTTTCATTTTCTCTCAGCCTTTTTTTTTTTTTTTTTTTTTTGGTTAAGCAATTTTTTATTCTATTTTCTTTTTTCAGACTCACTGGTAAAGCTGTTACTCTCCATTGCAGAACTCTCCACAGGCTCATATCTACCTCAGCTCACATTTCCCATTTTTTCTTGACTAGAATCATGCATTTTATTTCAGATGAACTCTTAAGAGCGCCAGAATGGAACTACAATTGCTCTACCTCTGCAGGAACTCTCTAATACAGAGCACTAGAGGCTTGTGTTGGTATTTTTCATGGCTGCATCACGTTAGAAGTTCTTATTCATTCTGTGAGGAGGCTATATTACAAAAATCCTGCTTTCAGGTTAATTGCTAGTTGCCTGTAATATATATTTGTGTTACTAGCCAGTAATGATATGTCTTGCTTTCAAAACTATCAAATTTCCTCCCCAGTCTTATCAAATACTTTCTATATTCAGCTACTGTTATATATTTTTGAGATTACTCAATGTCACACCACCAAATTTAATTTAGTTGTTGTCCAGCTTACTACTGAAAGCACTGAAAATGTACCAATTCTCCTGAGGTTTAGCCAGATAGATGAGATGTTATTTGTTTTCCTTGTTGAGAAGAAAGACTCATCAAAGAAAGATATCAGATTACTCTGACATATGCCCTTTAAGAAAATCAATGTTAAAATTTATCCCACTCTGTACTTATTTCCCTGGATTTAAATTGAATATTAAAGAAGAGAATAATTATATGCTATGATTTTAAAATTATTTGCTTTTTAGTTGTGAGGATAAGTCAAAGAGTAAAATAAAAATTGAATGAGCAGAAGGATCTCAAAGCAGTCAGAATCACTAATAGCAGGCTTCCTTCTTCCCAATCAGCGGTAGATCGCTACACTGCTGAATTTTTTTCCTGATAAAAGCCAGTGGCAAAGCATTCCATTTCTTCAGTTGATGCCTTGCAGTAAAGAATATGTAACGGACAGATGTGGCCAACTATGTGGGACAGAAATCTCAGGATCCCAGTTTTTCGCTAAAACCTTCCTTGAAGACCTTATGTTCCTTGAAAAACAACTCAGAGTGGTGTTTTTCTGGGGGGATAAAAAAAAAAAAAAAAAGGAAAGGAACTTAAAAATCATTGAGTTTAAACTCCCCTGACATAGGCAGAGACACTTTCTACTACATAGGTTGCTCAAGGACCTGTCCAATCTGGTCTTGAATGTTTCCAGGGATAGGCATCCAACAACTTCTCTGGTCAACATGTTCCACTGCTTCACTGTTGTCCCACAATAAAGAATTTCTTCCTTATATCTATTCTAAATGAACCTTCTTTCAATTTAAAGCCATTTCTCTTGTCCTGTCCCTACAGGCCCTCGTAAAAAGACCCTCTCCAGATTGCTTGCAGGCCCCTTTAGGGTACTGGAAGGCTTCTATAAGCTCTCCCTGAAGCCTTCTTCTCTGCAGACTGAACAACCACAACTCTCTCAGCCTGACTTCATAAGGAAAGGCGCTCCAGCCCTATGACAATCATTGTAATCTCCTCTGGGCCTGCTCCAACCTTCTTCTGATGTTGGGAACCCAGAGCTGGATGCAGAACTGGATGGATCTCACAAGAGTGGAGTGGAGGGGCAGAATCACCTGACTTGACTCTGATGGTCATGCTTTTTTTGGTGTAGCCCAGCATATGGTTGTTTTTTTGAGTTGCAAGCACATATTGTCAGGTCATATTGAGCTTCTTATCAACCAGTACTCCTAAGTCCTCTTCCTCAGAGCTGCTTTTAATCCATTCTCTGATGCCCCATATGTCATCACATAATACTGTTAAGAACTACTGTTTTAAAAATAAACTTGTCCTGTGGGTAGGAGATCTCCATTCAGCTCCATGAAATGAAGGAAATCTCTTAACACGCAGTTGCCTACAGTCTTCTTAGACTCCATGAGTTTGATGAGAGTGGAATAGTGGTACTCCATGAACCTCACAAAAGAAGGAGAGGTGGTTGCCTGCTGTCTCCAGTCACAAGGTTTATCTTTGGAATAGGTTACAATGGAAGCCCACAGTGTGCACTAAATGCCTCTTGCACCCTAGTTCTCAAGTGAGGGCAGGATAAACCATGCCTTATTATTTCCCTTTCCCCCACAATACAGTAATATTTCCTCAAAGGAAGAGAACAAGCTACATTTGCCAAAAAGGCATCTTCTAATTGAGCTCACATCTTTATCTACTGGACTGAAACCAAAAGTCTTCTCAGGCCCTTGGAGCATATTAATACCAAAAGACAAGTACACATGTGAAATTCCTGGACTCAGCTCACAAGCTAACAGGGCAAGATAAGTGATGCTCATTCTGGTTCTGGACAATCTTTATACAATGGAAGACACTTTAAAACAGGCATTTATCAATTTCAGGATGACCCTGTTGCCCTCATACTTTAGTGCCATGAATTTCAAAGGACTGCTGACCTCAGAGCACACAAAGATGCCAAAAGTTGACTGCTGTCTGCCCCCTGCTATGTACACAGGGCACTGCAGTGCTCTCATCTGCAGAAGCGAGCCAGAGTACTCTGCTTTTGTTGGTTCTTTGATTTCTGCATGGCTGAGGTTTTCGACCCTTGGAGATTCACCGATTTGCCTCCAGGCCAGAGTTTGTAATGAAAGTCTTGGTGCCAGGATTTTGTACTTCTATTCTGCCTCTAGTCAGGATGAGGAAACTTTCAAAATAGTTATCCACTTTTAAAGACAAAAGTAACAAATGGGTATCTAAGGAGCTGTAAGGTCCAATATAGGCTATTTCCTCATACAGTTAATATTGTCCTACAAACACCAGGCCTAAGATTAACAGTAATTAAGATTGAAAACGGCAGAGCAAAAGAGAAATAAATTTGTATTGAGGAAATCTGCTGTGGTGGGAAAGCTGCCTTCTACACATTACCACCCACAAAGTCATATGGCGATTCCATGGATAAATATGTGACTGCTACTGAGAGCTGGGCGGGAAACCATCACTCTAGCCCAGGAAACATTTTAATGTTTCAAAAGTGTTCCCATTCTACACCAAGGAGGCTGACCAGGCCACTGCTACCAGAGAAGTGGGTATTTGAGTCCAAAATAAAATATGCTACAGAGCAAAAAAGATAGTGGTAAGATAGTTTTCAAAATCTACAGAATTGGGGGAAAAAATATAAATTAGACTTTCTCACCACTGGAGTTTGAGAGTGAAACTAGAATAAGAAAAAAACTAATCAGATTCCTGATTTCTCAGATTCCTGACAAAAAAAATAATGTACAGGAGAATGGACAAAGTCTGCAAGAGATACAGTACACTTCCCTTTTCCCTTTTCAAATGTAAATTCTTTAGTGTGAAGCATCTGGTCATTGGATAGTTGAAGGATGGGGTGAAAAAAACCTGAATACCACAGGGCAAACCTGGAGCACCATAATCAAACTGGTGGCTGGTGCTCTGCTGCCTTCTTTCTTGATGGCCCTGTGACAGTGGTCACAGCAAAATGGGACTGTTCCTGATGAATACTATTGATCAAATCATAAACACAATTCCATTCTCAGGTCAAAGAGATGGTGATGTGAGGTTTTTCAATGCTTCTCTACTTTTCACTTATTCTACTTTTCACCAGCTCTAACCAAATATTTGCATCATGAATAGACATCTGCATTAGCAGATTGTTCATGAAATATTTGACACCACATCGTATAATTGCTCTTGATAAACAAATCCTGTTTCATATTATTTATAAACAATTAGAATGTTTCCCTAACATGAAGACAACCTTCAGAATGACATGAGAAATGAAAACTTTTCATGACAGCTTCACAAGGCTACTAGGTGTAAAAGCCAAATTCCATTTACATCTTTCATATTCCTATGATTTTCCATTGATATCAGATAGCTCAAGGAAGTCCGGAAGCAGACTAGGCCATAAACTGGGAATGGTGCAAACAGCAGTTATGCTACCAAGTGAGTTTTCTACATTTTGAACAGCTACTGATGGCAAAAGCCAGAAATTTGGAACACTTCATAGAGAAAAATGATGGGTTCAGTTACCACACTATTACTCCACCTAATATTCAAGACTATTTCTCACGCAGACATGTAAGCTGATTATGTTATCCCACTACATCAGATTCAAAGCACTACAGGAGTTTTATTGCTTCCTGTGCTTCCAGAACTTTAATTAATGTTGCTACAGCTTTGAAAATCTGAAGTACAAATTATAAATATTATTCTGTTCAACAGGTTGATTAATATTACATTTAATTTCACAGCTTTAATATTTCAAACAATAAACATGTAAAATTCAGCATGAAGAGGTTCTTTGGCTGGTAAATTGTGCTTGCTCTGAATTTCTTTGGCACACCTTGAACCGAAAAGAAAACAATACTTTCTTCAAAGTCTCCTGATCTATAAAAATGAAGAACAGACTGAAGAACAGCCTCCTCTAAGGATAAATGACAGCCTGGAATGCTGTGTTTGAAGGCAGTGCTGCAGTATCATCTCAGATAAATATTCCTCCTGTATATATAGGAAAGAAACCATCAAAGCACATGGATGAACTTGAGTGTCTGATGTATACAATGCAAATATTTTAGTAGCAGTGAAACATTGTCCAGCTGTCTCTTCTAAGCTTTCAATCCAGTTTAGCAGGAAGCCAAATGGTCCTAGGCTGTTACATAAATTTGGTGACATCTGAAAGAAGTGGTGCGCTCAGTTGGACAGACAGGTTTTGCATGGGAATATGTCGTATTAGGAAAGTTATAAAGCAGCTGGAGATTTAATACAGAATCTGTGATGGATAAAATCCAGGGCTACTGGCTGTGCTACTGGCTGCCCTTAGTCACACCATCTCAACTCAACCACCACATGCGACATATTAACAGCACAATAATTAGTACACATTCCTGTCTGCTACTTAAAACTTCACTCCCAGATGCTGCTTCAGTCTGATCTCAATTTTATTACCTTTGATGATTCCGTGCACTTTGTAACGCCAGGCTCCATTGCTATTCATTAGTCTCAACAGTGGTTAGACAGACACTACCTGAAGCCAGGTTTCTAACAAGAATGCCCTTGCTTTTATTTTATGTAGCCGACTTTTATCAATTACTGTAAATCCTTTCTCCAAATTCCCTGCAATATATGTTCATGTATGCTTGTGCCTAGGCAAAACAACTGCAGCCATGAGAAGAAAACCAGGCAGCTAGATAACAAGCCAACTGATTAATAAATAAAAGAACTCAAACCAAGAAGAAAGCCAACAAAAAGGTTATTCTGCAGTAAACCACCTTGAGTATGATAACATCTGTTATTTAACCTGTTCTTTTTACACACATACACATACCTACTCTTTCCAATTCTTATGGTTTCTCTAGACATATAACAGTACAAAACACATAATACTCTACTACTGCTAGACAGTCAGACCTAGTCATCTTATATAATATTTCTGCTAGGAAAATGCTCACAATATGTGTTAACCATGACATTTTTTGTTAATAATTATTAATAACTAGATCTTTCATTTTCTTATCTCGTTGTCCTGGGCCTTGTCTCACCTTTCTTATTTACTGACATATCTTTCTGGACAGCAGCTATAAATGTTTGAATGTGCAAAAAATATGCACATTTGGACACTATCAGTGGATACCCAAAGGCTTAGCTTCCAGTATCAAAGATTTAAAAGTTTTTTAATTTAAAACGAATATGGAGGGAAAGATTTCATACAAGCACAAGCTATCAAGGTTTAGCTTGAATTGAACCACAGAAAATAATAATTTAAAATACCTTTATCTGCCTCCTTGCTTATTGTTACAGTATAATATGCTGAGTAAAAGGGAACAAAAACCTCAATTACCCAGTTTGCAACAACTGGAAATATTCACTGGAAAGACAGAAATTGTGAAGCTTAGCAGACGTTGACTTTAATGAACACTTTGGGATTGAGCTGTTCATACAAATAATTCAAAAGGGAACAGGGCTGGTATTTTTGTCTATGTGGAAAACTTTCTAGAACTTGAATTTTCTTTCAACATTTTTATTCACTGAAGCCCAAACTACAAAGCTAATGCTTGGAATAAAGAGCAGTATACATCTAGACTGACAGCACAGGCACTTTACAACTGTTGTCAATTTTCAGACTGGCTTAAATATGTTCTATTCTCTACTTTCAACTTATTTTCTTTTTTCCTAGAATAGCATTTAATTTCATCTTCAAAGTTCAGAGATAACTTCAGCTTGAATTTCAATCCTCCCTCTCTTTTGCTGACATTTAATTTAGAAGAGTGTCATCTTTTATTGCACAATCAACATGAATTTAAGAATGGTGCAACGGTTTAACTTCTGTTGCCCATAATGAGCAATTTTTCAACATGGCTATTTCACATCATGTTCTGTTTCAGGATACATCTTACACTGCTTTACTTACTTTTGGGATGGAATAAACAAACAAAATCAACAAGCTACTCAAATTCCTCTGATTGGACAATGACTAATTAAGTGTTAGCATCCAGGAAGGGTGTCAAAGCAAACAAGGGACTAATGGAGCTTGTTTGCCACACTCTTGATCAAAAAACTACTTATGAAACATGTAACTGGTCATCTTGATAATGGAAAAATAAACAATAAACATAACTCATTATAGCTGGGGTGTGCAGAATTTGCCCAACTGAAAGTGCCTGGGCAACTTGCAAGGAAACCAAAGCTGATCCTGCAAACTCCTCCATCCAAGTGAGATTTAACCTCAAGAAAATTACCCAACTAGCTACAGTAGGTTTTTGATATAAAGAATGAGATCCTTTAAATGGTAAGTGCACTCTAATTTACAAAAGAAAGGAAAAGGCTGCACTCATTGTGAGAACCAAGGTCTTATCTGAGAACCAAGGTCTCATTTGAGAGGATAGTAAGTTGTGCTTATTCTCATGGGCCTCTTCCTATCACTTAATATTTGACTCTAATTTTTTTACTTTTGCTATGAGTTAAAAGAGCTTTTTTTCCAGTGCATTGTTCTCCCAGGATCGGCATCATCTCACCTGTCCAAAAGGGAAGTTAGCTTCACGGACTCTCATTTACATGGAATAAAAGTTCCACTTTAGACTATTCTATTTTAAAGCAAGCTCTTTCCAAGTTGTCTTCTTAGAAAAACTGCCATTACATAGCAGTTAAATCCTATTTACAGGCATTCTATTATCAACAGCTTAGTCTGTTTTAATTAATATGAAGTAGAATTCAAATCTCCTTCTACCCACTCTCCCGAAACTGATAGTATATATAAACTCAATTTAACAGCACTCTGCCAAAATTTAATAATTAACTGCGCTACCTAGCACTTTTATTACACAATATACCAAATTATATAAACATAATTTTTGGCACACATGTATTTTAATTCAAAATCCGAGTTGGACAGCACAATGCAACAATTGGCAAATCACAGTCTTATCTTGGCTTTTGTAGTAATAATGTCTAAACAAAAGTAGACATTTACTGGCAACAGCAAATAGCCAAACTTGTGTCTTTTCCTTTTCACAGTTCACAGTATCATGTTGGCAGTTGTTATACATTTCTAAGCACATTTTGACAGCTAAAAATGTCCCACATCATATCTCAATGTAATGGCTGCTTTACATTACATTTTTGCATCTAATCCACTTAAAAAAAATGATGATCCAATTATTTTTGGTGCAAAAGAATTTCTTAGAAATTACGGTAATTAAATCTAGCAACCTGGAAAATTCCTTGAGTGTCCTATGATTTTTCTTTTTTCTGCGATCTCATATGGGCAAATTCAAGACAGCTCACATGCAAGCAGCGTCCAAGTTGCTTCAAGCATAAGAGCATTATCAAACAGATTTAAAAGATTATTGTGCCTCTGCTCTGAAGAAGCAGGAATGAGGTGAGACAGAAGTGAATTGCCACACTTTGAGCTCGCTGGCTGACCTTCCAACCCTTCCTCAACTTGTTTCTGCACACTCCAAAGCATGAAGCTGCTTTTCTCTTCAAAAAGAGTAAAGAAAATGGTGTTGGAATGTAAGAAAACTTCATAGCAAGAGAGAGAGGGAAGCAGGTACTTGTACTTAAATATTTGTTTTGCATAGGAGTTAACCGATTTCACTGGAGTCTGGTTTGAAACAAAGTAATCTTAATCTTTGTTTTGCATAGGAGTTAACTGATTTCACTGGACTATGGTTTGAAACAAAATAATCTTAAATGAGACATGATTGCCCTGAGACTGCTTTTGTTTGAAAACCTTATGCTTTCTGTTTTTAGCATAACACATACATTCTATTAAAGAGAGAGTAGTGATTTATCAGAATTCTTACTGCAATCTTGACAACATTTCTGTTTTATTAGTTTGATGATTTTCTCAATGAAAGTTAGTTTCTGGCTTAATATGGAATTTTCATGGGAAAGCACAGAGAAAAGTAATTCTTATAATAGTAGAACGTAATCACAGAACCTCAGAAGTTCTTGATGAGTACAATATATGCAGGTGTTCTACCAAGCACACTTCAAGCTTTTATTAAAAAAAGAAAGATTAGGTACTCTAAATAGAAAGCAAGCTTTTAGAAATGCCTATTTAGGTGTTAAATTTTTTGTAGGATAGATAAGAATCTCTTTCATTGTATATGCAAAAGAAATACCACACAGCACGTGCTGACCAACAAACTTATTTCAATGCATAAACGACTCATGCAAAATGTACAGCCACCTGTGAAGACTTTGAAAATGCAGGAAGATACTGCAAGGGCTAGACAAGCGTGGCACTCAAGCTTTGCTAATGATATCTTGTCCCAGATTGTTTATGAAGTGTGCCGAGAGTGTCAACTGATGTGGACAGTATTGGAAACTTTCAGGTGGAATTAACCTCTGTAGCCTCTTAATGCAGTTTCACCTACAATCCTCAGGTCCACATCAGAGAAGAGCAAAGAGTTTTTTCAATTGCAACATTTCACAGAGAAATCATTGATTAGAGCCAGACATACAAATGGTAAAAGAAAAGGAAAACATGAACAAAAAAAATGTCATGTGTTGCCCATTATCTCCATGTAGCAGCTTCAACAGTCCACACTTCTGTGACATCTTGATGCATCAGGGGAGCACTAAAAATAGCTTTGGTTGATATATCTTTCTTAGAATGGCAAGAACAAATGAAATTATACCTAAAAGCCTCAGGAAATATGATATTGAAAAGATCTGTCGCAATATGGAAAAAACAAACCCAATTGTCAACAAATTCTTTTTACACCTCCTCAACACAGAAGCAATAGAATGTATGGATTATATCAAATGCAAATACACAGCCTTATGAAACAGTTTTCTAAAGTCCTTTCTAAATACAAATGTGTGCTTAGCATAAGGAAGAATCAGCTTCATGAAAAAGGCCGTGGTTGTTCAGCTTGCATTGTATCCAGAGCAAATGGCAGCTGTAACGCTACTCTAAAAAAGTCAGGAGAAGAAATGCTTTGCTTGTAGAACACATTTCCTAAGGTTAACCCTAAACCCATTGACAACACTGGGAATGAAGCAAGGAAGAAAAAGTAGAGACCTTTTCCTTGTATATGTGGGACAAAGAGATAATGACCCATGGGTAGGTTTGTGTACGAAAAGAGACAGTTCTCTGTACAATGTTAAGCCATTATGGGTATATGCCCTAATTCTCAAGTATTTCTAATTCAATAATTCAATAACTCCTAGGGACTGAAGCTACTAAGGACTACGTGGAACTGTTTATTCTTTCAGTCATACAGACAAGACTGCCTTGAGCCTCAAGTATTAGACATTTTACAGACAGTCAAACTGCTTGTCTGGACCAAGAACTTGGACACGCGCCTGTGTGAAACACAACACAGTCGTTCTCTGTGTTTAGCATCATGTCAGTGAAGGCCTAATTATTTTGGAAAAGAATTCTACAACTCTTCTGAGCATTTATTTGCTTGCTCTCCAATTCTTTTCTTATTTTGAAATCAGTAAACTATAGATAGAATTTTTTGACCAAGTATAATTTCATTTGAAAATATTACAAATTTTGTTTTCCCATAGAAATAACAGACTTCAATTAAATTTTGAGTTCAACTTTCTAAAAGTTGTAAGAAAAATACTGTTTATATTTTTTTAAAGAAAAAAGAGAAATCTGAAGCTTACTAGCAAAACCAAAATCAATTTAGACAATTTCCATTGTACATTTCTAACTAATTCCCACAAAATGTCATGCTTCATCTAAACTGACATTATTTTGGACTTTGATTTTGTATGAAAGCTAGAAAGATGCAATATTCACTCTAACTGGAAAGTGCTTTGGCTTTTCAACATCTTTAAGAAAGTAGGGAAAATAAGTACATTCCACAAAACTTTAATAAACCAATATTCTTCTTTCAAATTTCAAGAAAAGTCTTGAATTAATGCAAATTAATGAGAGTAAAATGCCAGAAGATAAATTGTTTTAATTCAACTTTTCTACATCAGCTGTATTCTGACCATCACTCTTAGCAGAGTACTTAAACCTTTCTACACTCTGCCCAACTAACAAGCACATTGTAAACCAGGCCCATTTCTACAGTTCACATTTCTTTTGATATCTGGGCAAAGGCAGCCTTTGCTAAATGGCATATGGGAGATCTTTTTGCATGTTTGCTACTTTTGTCAATCTTGGAATTCTTTTAGTTTTGGGAAATGTTGTACAGTTCTGGTTTTAGACCAGGCATCTAAAAGCTGCTCCGGAAAAGCAGGATAATGAAAGCATCTTGTAAGAAAAGAGCATGTCCACATAGAGCCAAACAGAGGACCCACAGGAACTACTTCAAATTAAATTGTCACAGAAAAGCTATTAATCTTGGGTATGGAAAGCAAGGCAGCTATGTTTCCAGGGTGTCACACAGGACTTGATATTCTCCATCAAGACACATAGCTTATTAGCCTGTGAGGATGTAGCTAGTTGTTTCTCATCCAAAACCAACAGGAAGATGGTGGGCTATGTCTCAGCTCACTGTTCTCAGTTCAGCAATGAACTTGGCAATCTAAGTTTAGCAGGGGGCGGAAAAAAAAAAAAGGTTATTAGCTTTTTTATATTTAACTGCCTCCTACACTTACTTGTGGCAGTGGATTCTAAAGAACAAAAGCTGTGGAACAGCAAAAGATACTACTGGGCCAAAAGAGCAGGAAGAACAGTGCTGATGATGAATGTGTTTTAATTGAAAATAAGAATTATCTGTAACCCTTGAAGGCATGACATTGTGGAACAGACTTCAGATAAGCAGTATAGTAAGCAAACCTACCTGGTACTAACTGAAATTGATAAACTTCTGAACAAATTTATATGACCAGTGCTGCTGATAACAGGGACTATATTATGGTTCCCAGGATGTTCCTTGGCCCTGCTTTTCTGTGACATGACACGTTTTTAATTAACAGGCACACATCAACCATGTATAACACAGGCTCATGGAGAGGCTGGGCATGCAGCAGAGCTCCCCTGCAGTGTGCCTGCTTTCTGATTCTTGAATGCAAGGCGTGGTAACCACTTTGAAGTGGCCCACCAAAAGCTGATGTTAAAAGAAGCCAGTGAAGGGTACTATAGGTTTACTGATTGCACGGCTTTGCAAAACTTCCCTGTTCTAGGGCAAAAGACACAAATCACTCCCCAACTACCTACAGATCTCAGCGTCAACACACTGAATGTTAGTAGGTGGGAATGGCCATCTGGAAGTGCCAATCCTGTGGATGAGAGAGTGGTCTGGAAGTGTGTTGAAGACATCCTTGACACTGTGCATAGAAGCTAGTTCCACAGAGACTGTCTGCTAAAGCTATCCAGAAAGAATGGTTCCAATATTAAAGTTTTACTTTTGAAATTTATGTGGATAAGGAGAAGACAAGGTTTCTAAGGTAGTTGCAAAGCACAAAACATGAGGAGCTTATAGAGAGAATTCAGAGTGTTCCTGCCTCCTCACTGCAGCTTGTGGCATGAAGAATTCTTTTTTAATTCCCTTTTCCTCTTTATCCCATAACTGAGCTTTTCCTTTGGCTATTTCAGCCTCCTGTAAAGCTGACATCTGCAATTTTTCCAGAATTAGCACAACTCATAAAATCAACTGGTATTTTCTCCTCGACTAGGTTCTAAAGTGGTATTATTACTTTTGTAAGGTGCTGAAATGATACTCTTGATAGCAACTGAAATCACAGTGTGGATAAATTGGTTACTTTACATTGCCATTTTCAGAGAAATAAAAGGAATGCATTAACTGAGATCCTGGACTACTGCACTTAGGTACATGGTCAAAACTTCATCCTCTCTGCTCAAAATCAATATCAAATATCAAATGTTTTTTCTTTTAATACTCCCTTTATTTCTTTTGGGGTTTTTTTGGTTGTTTTTTCTTTTTTTATTTCTAGAACATCCCTGTTACTAAGGAGAAAAAAATAAATATATCTATATCAGCCAGTTTTTATGTGATTTCCCCAAATAGAACTTAGCTGCTCTCCAAACACTTCAGTGTACACTTGCTTTAGGTAATATCAACCAGGATAGCTGAAATCTTGTATTCAAGCCAGTAAAGCAAAGGTGTGTGATTTGGGATGGAGTGAGTTATGGGATGCTAACATGAGCTTGTAAAATTTAGTAGCCTTCAGCAGAAGAGTTAGAACAAGTTGCTGGAAGGTTTCTGCTCTACCAAATCACTTGTGGTAGAGATTCCCTGCTTGCAATAGTCTTTTAATTTTTCTCAATGTCAAACATGTTTCTCCTGCCTTCCTGTAGGCAATTTTCTTCTGTTCCTCAGTAAATATCTTTCTTCAGCTAAATCTCTCCTAAACCCTTACTCATGCATACAAGCTTAACAATATGAGAAGGAAGCAACTAAAATTAGAAATTTAGAATGCATATGCAAAATTGGCTAATTTTCAGACATGTACTTCCAAAAGGACACACTCTCTCAGCTGTTACCTATAGTGAATATATTAACAGCACTTGAAACATTTACCTTTTATGATAAAACAAAACTCAGTTCTCAAACTCTTCCCAAAGATAGCTTGTGGGCTATCAGCAGCTCCTAGCTTTGCTCATGAAGAACAACTTGTTTTCATTGACAAATTTCTTGACTCAACTGGTTGACATTTTTACCAAGAGAAGACACTTGCCAATACCTTTGCCTTCAGACAGAATTGTCTGCTATCTCTTTTCAATCACTTCTGTAGACTTTTCTTATACTTTCTGTATCTTCACCTAGTCCTAAAGTTGTCAATCTGTCATATATCTACATCTGTGTTGGACACATATGCTGCTATGAAAATTAAATAGTATTGCATCTTAGCCTTCAATTTCCATTTCTATAAGAACATGAATATCATCCTTGGTATTGTGATCATAAAATAAGGAACAGAGTAGAATGATCTGTTCAGGGATGGTGGAATAAGCATGAATCAAGATAAAAGAGAGAAAGTCCTGGTCTTTAAACTTTCTGTTAAAATTCCCTCTCTTGAGGAAGGGGAAAATAACACAGCCATTATTTCAAGATTCGGTTAGCTAATTTCTGTAGTGTAGAAGTCTAATACTGAAAAGCAAACCTAAGAGATCTGCAGCATATTTCTAGATTTTCTTTAACACCTGAGAATTTTAACTACTCCACGCTTTCATTTCTGCTGCAACACAACAAACTTATTGCCACTGCTTATCAAAAGCATATATGGAGTTACTGTTTCAAGTATCAATGTACCACTTCACTAAAACAGTCTGTTGGCCTAACATAGGACTCTCTAATACTGTCTTTTTCTAGAGTCCTAATCCAGTTGAAAAGTTCACCTTTCCATATCAGTTATTTTTGTTTGGAGATATTTTAACTTTTTGTTCCTAATGGAAGCCAGTTAGAAAAATGAGGGCAAGGGGTTAAACATACATCTGGTCTCCCTATTTAACATAGAAGTTTATCTTTTGTATGTTGCTGATGATAATTTAGAAGTGGGGGAGGGACAAAAGGAAAAGAAAAACTTCCCTGCCCTAGCACTTGTATATTTTTGTTATGAAAACGGCAGCCTCCATTTCTCATTTGACATATGAAATAGCTCTGCCATAAACCCCTGTATTTTTCAGCTTTCTGTTTAATTGTTGGAGCCAAGAAAAGGAGGTGAAGAAATAAGACAGATCTTTCTTGGGCTGATACTGTTTAAAAAGTAGGCAAACATGGCTCTCATTATATTTAAGTGAATTAGTCTGTTTCCTTTAAAAAGAAGGGAGGGGGAGAGTGGGAGTAGGAGAGATTAACAAGCCACCAAGGGCCTGCTGTAAGATTTTGACACTTTTAGTGGCTTGTGACATATGACTTGTGAGTATCAGCTCTCCTTCAAAATCAGAAAACAAATCTACCATTTGGATAAGGAATGAAAAAAAAGCAACAGCAAAACACTCTGCTACAAGGTCATGTTAACCAGGATTCATCAGCAAGGTATTTATTGGAACAAGGGAGTAAGTTCTTTGACTAAACTCTGAAATGATTATTAAATATCTGGAAGTCTCTAACATTTATCATCCTTTGTTAGCTAAAGCACATGCGATGGACCTCCTGAAGACATTAACCTAATGTGTCCAAATACTGCAGTAATGACACAAATTTCTACCTATTCTCAAGATGTTTCACATCATGAGTTTTTACATCATAAAATCAACAGAGAAAGGTCCCAGAGGTGCTTACAGCAATAGCTGCACAAGGATTACACCTGAAAATGTAAGTGTACTTTTCAGTTACAGCCTTTTCAGGTTCTTTGGAAACTTCATCTTAAGCATTACGTTACTTGCATCGTCATACAACCTACTCTTCTATTATATCTGTGATATTGTAACAGGAGTTTTGCATGTAGAACTTATATAGCTTGGCACACAAAACGCACGCATAAATGAAGAGCTTACACAGATATTTATGACTAGCTACTGTGAAAAGCAGAAAGATTCTGAAACCACCATGAAAAAATATTTAGTTGAAAAAACAATATGAATATTAGAAAATGCCTGACTGAAACTTACTCAAACACCAAACTTATGTTCCCATCACCATTAAGGTCTTAATGAGAAGCATCTGGCAACCTCAGCTTTAACTGAGGTAACAGGAAGCAGTTAGATGTTTTGCGTACTGGTTTTCCTCCTCATCATCACAGACACATCTTGAATCTGCACTGGTGTGTGAGCAGAGGTATCCTGACATCTGTTGTTCCTTTTCTAGGGATTTTAAACTGATTATGGTTTGGAGGTCCCTAGACAAGAGTGCTAATACTTCATCCATCCACATAGTATCTGGTTGGATATTTTTTAGCAGTATTGAATTTGATAGTTCAGACAGCACTAAAGATATCCCTAAATGTAAGCACCGCGGTTTGCCTTTTTTTTAATGTTAATTTTGACACAGGAGTTACTACAATTCAGTCTGTACTAAAACTACATCAGTCTTGTTATGTCCTGAGTACAGCTGGAAACAAAAGGTTATATCTTGTTGATCTTTATGGTCTCCTGTTTACATTTACAAAATCAACTAAAAAAAGGGGAACAGTTCCTCAGAAAAATTATTACAGATATTTTACAATAGTGTTTGTCTCCAAATCCTCATCTTTACAAAATGTTTCCTGTTTCATAAGCAGAATCATCTGCAAGCAGAGTCCATGTGTGGTAGAACTGAAGGAATAAAGCAAGCATGGTGAATTTTGAGCAAATCTGGATAATGCTTTGAGGAATTATTTGGTGTGTGGTCTGAGGCAAGAAGCCACAGAGGCGGAAGTTAATCTTATGTTCTCCCCAGCTGCAGATATGTTCTTTTCAGAGCAGACTGCAGCAGGAGACACACAAGAAATGACCAAGAGACCAGATTAATTCCACATGAGCCAAGTGTCAGTCTCATTATATGTGTTTTCACTAAAGTTGAAAAGACTTTAATTTGGATGGCTGTCATTTCGAAGAGGAGTTGTGACATGTTAAAGTAGCTGTAATAAATTAAGCTGAAAGAATAATGTCTGTGACACTAAAGGGCAAGTATCAATAATAATAGTAATAATAATAATAGTAATAACATGGTAATAAAAGAAATTAAAAAAAAATTCCAGTAGCTTAAAAGCAACACATAGGCAGCGTTTCTGAGAAATTAAGGCAGTCCTAAAAATATATAATAAGCCCAAGTACAATAAATATGAGGTGGAGCTCATATACACAAATTTCTTTGGCCAATAGGCCTACAGGAAAGAGAGTGAAATAGCAATTATATTTTAAGTGTTTAATCATGGAAATAATATAGGTCCTTGAGCTGAAACCTCTTAATATTCATACCCTTACAGCAAAAACAAATTTTGACATAGCTTGTGACTACAATGCTCATGCAGCACAATCAGATCTAGAACTCAGCTTGACAGAAGGACAGATCCAATTTGTGCCTAGACTCATGCTGTTTGGTTAGAAGCTATTTTGTCATTAATTTTTGTATTATGCTGTGCAACAAATTTGTTGAGTAATCTCAACAGAGGTTACTTGCTTGCAAGAGAGGCTGCAGAATACTTTTTTTTCCCCCCTTGGGAATCTGGTCAAAGGACAAACATCTAAGTCTGTTAAGAGTTCAGAATTAAGCCTACTCTTTCCTGTTCTATAGGATGCTAAAACTGCCCTTGCTATTCCTTATATCCAAACCTTTCTGTAAAAAGAGAATGATTACCCTCTGGGCAGGCTTTTTTTTCCTGGCACTCATCACAGTGTTACTGGCCTGTTTCACAAATAATTTGCTTTCATAATACCCTTTCTCTTGTAGGAAGTATTACTATCCTCATTTTGTAAGCAGCAAAAAGCCAGAGAGATTAGAGTCATACACTGAACGATTTTGAGGTACAAAGGATAACATATATAAGGCCTGATACTGCATAATATTAGTACTTTATGGCACTCCCTATGTTCAAAATTTAGTTCCCTCAAACTATCCTTGTGCCAAATCTTCAGTCTTCTTCCCTCTCTCCTAAAGAAGATTCCTCCTCTGTGTTCCTTGATCCACCGTGAGGCGCACAAGGAATTCAGAAGAGTCCCCCAGCTGCCTTTTTATGCTGAGGATAGCTTCACAGCACATGGTGAAGTACACGAGCCTTTAGTTTCCCACTTCCTACATCATTATTCCAGACCATATGCATTTCTGTCCTGTTTTGATGAAAAAAACAACGAAACAAACCACTGTGGTCATCTTTCTAGGTCTTTCAGAATTTTTCAAAAGTTCAAAACTCCACAAACACTTCTACAAAGAAAACTTATGTTGGACCTTTTCTTTCCCAACCAGCTTAGTTGCAACCTTAACACAGTAGCCGTTCTCTCAGGTATGTGCAGCTGAAACGCATTTCCTCATTCAAAGCAATGTAATTTATACACTGTATTTACCAATAGTAATCTTTCTGTCTTCCATACAGTGACCTAAAAATGTTTTAGCAATGTCAGTAAGTTCAATCTTATAGCTCCTTAACACGCAGCTGTCATCAGCTTTGAAGCAATTGCCGGTCACTGTTCTTGACTGGTTTATGCCATATAAGAAAAGGAAGTACCAAGGAATAGCTAATACATAGCTGTTACATAGTTTAAATGCCACAGGATGTACAGACTGGGTTCCAGTTACTACTCCTCAGGTTATTCAGGTATGTGAAGCTGTGAAGAAATGTGCATTATCTTTACATAGTACTTTGAAAAGAGGTTTTTGTTAGTATTGCCCTCCTCCCCCTGTCCTGCAGTATCTCCCACTGCATATTGACAGTATGAAACATCACCACTGCCAGGATAAATAGATTTGCCAGTCTGGATAGAACTGCCTATCTGCATGATCTCAGTATTTTCCTCCATACTCCTTAGCCTAGGACTGCCCACAAAACAAAGCCTAAGGGAAAGAGCAAAACTGCCTGAATCAAATCTACTTTGGGCCTCAGGAAAGGCATAAATTTGCACCTTCCAGTGTTATCTTTAGTAAATTTTTAGTTGTTTAAGTAGTGTAAACTATGCACTGTCCTAAAAAGTCAGTCATTGCTTGTGTGCACTCATGGGTGCTTGGAAGCAGAGGTGATGCTGGTCTGTGAATAAAAGCAAACAGGCATGACAGTAATTTTAACTGTTGGTAATAATCAGCATACTTACATATGTGCCGTCACCCACCATTGTCACCTGTAAGAAGCTGAAACAATTATAATTTCTTCCATTTCTTACATGCTAATCACTTTCTAAACTATTTTTGTCAGAACCAGGTGAAGTGATAATTTAAAGGGTTTGGATGTCTGGTCAGAACACCCAGTGAAATTCAGCCCTTACTAACGTCTTTCTTCAGTTTACACACAATGGAGCCTTAGCCTAGCCCTCTGGCCAAACTGCCTGCTGCTGACCCAGCTACCTGGTAAGGGTACCACGAAAACCACACGTGGAGTAACAAAAATTGGCCACAGCTCGGTTCATGTGGTTAGCTCTAGACTCCTTCTGCTGTATCTTTTAATACTATTATTAGTTTTGCAGATACAGGTCCTCAGTGAGCACACGGTTTCTGTATTAAAGTTATTAGCACTAGCGTTTTGAAAGGAAAAGTGCCCTGTCATCAGAACATGGGGCACATGAAGACAGAAAAGGGCACAGTGAAGTCAGATAAGGTTATAGTTCAAGGGGAGGTTTTCATTAGCCTCCTTGCCTCCACAAGTACTAAGCAGAGACTAAGCAAATACTTCATTTGGCTGAGAGAAGTACTCCCAGATGAATATGATTTACATTTCTAATATTCACTTCCAAAAAAATTATAAAGGCAAAATGTGTAACTGGGAAATCAACAGAACAAAGCTCGTTCTCAGTGAAAGTCAAAAGACTGTTTCATTGATCATCAGGAACTCTAGTATCTCCTAAAATATCATAAAATTGTATGAAAAAAAGCATCAAAACTGCAGTATTTTAAAATACACTTCATATTACAGTCAACCCATATTCTATTCTAGTCTGTATATTCCCTTTCTTACTATATACTTTCTTTGTAGTAACAAACTTGTAACCATGTAACTACTGTAAATCTTAAAAGATAAGATTACAAAATATGACTCACTTGGTAACACTTAACACGAGTCACAAAAATACCCTATTCCGCTTGTGACCCTATTCCATCCTCAGAAGACCTAGAGGTTTAGAATATCTTTCTGTCCTTCATATGTTTCTCATAACAAATATTATTAATAGAACTGGCATAGTAAAAGTTGAAAAAAAAATTGAAGAAAATTTGAAGAAAGCCCAACCAAACAAAATACCAGCTTTTTTCATCAGTAACAGTGGTTTGCTTGTGGCTCTTTCAAATAACTTACTCTATGCAAGGGCAAATTTGCCCATCTTTTGGCTTGCAAGTAGTCTGTGTTGACTTTGACATTAAGAATGAAGTATGCTATTAATCTTCTTGAAGAGGGCAGTGTGAAGAAGAGAATCCCAGAATATGCACCTCATAGTATCTAGTATCTATAGAATAGTGTCAGAGGAGACACAATGAAATTGGGAGTGTGAAGAGTTTATATTCCAAGTACACACTTTCAGACAAATTCAACAGGCACCTTAATGGCTTCCTAGGTTCAGTCTGTGAGCAAACCAATGATGCAGTGAGATGACACAGGGTAGTTCCCCATAACCAATAGCTCACTGTTGCTAAAATGGGTAAGTCACACTCCCCCTTTCCCCACTTCTCTCCCACTCATGACACATGCTACCCATATTTCTTTCTTGTCATTCTTTCTAGTGTTGCTCTGGGACTTGTCACACTTCCCATCCCCTTCCTCTAATGCGGACACAATATAATTTATTTATACCCAGCTTCTACTTAGCACCGTAACTTAAATCCCAACTAAACAACATCCTGAATGCTTCGGCATTCCCTTCCCAATTCCCACAGACTGGCTACAGCTGCACATATGTGCATCACGAGCCTGAAAGAAAACTTTTATTGTCTTCATTTCTATGCAATATTTGAACCTCTAATATCAGTAGCAGAGGAAGGAAGAGCAACTGGACTCCTCAGGTCTCCCATTTTCACTTCTGCTCTCCATGTAGGAAGGGGAGTCAGGAACTGCAAAAACCAACTACGTTTATTGTCCTACGCATATGTTTTCCACCATGAAAAGAGTAGGCATCATATTGCTTTCTTAAATCAAGGTTTATGAAAGATCAGACCACTGGTTTTACATAAAATTTATGAACATTCATGTTTCTAGTGTCTGTAGATTTTTCCCGTTTTGAGCAAAACCAAAATTATGGAAGGGGGAATGGAGAAAAGGAGTGAAAATTTTTGTGAAGTTTCAACATTTCCTTTTTCTTGAGAGTCAGCTTTGGTGTGTGTGAAAGCTCCTCTTTAACTGTAAAATATATACACTACTGAAAGATTACTTAGAGGTAAATGTGAAAGGGACAGGCTAATAATTCTTTAGGCTAACTATAAAATAGAATGCTTTACAGCTGACACTGTGAGTATATCAGCCCAGTAATTGGATGCACATGTTAGGAGCAGTAAAAAGGCACTGTCCAGTTGTCCACCTTACACGGGAATCTACTTTGAGTGTATTCTTTGATTTACTGTTGCAATTAGAACGGAATGTTCGAAGTCAGAACACAAGTGACCTAATTTAAAAACAAAGAGTGCCTTTTAAGCCATTATTTAAAGTGTGACCTGGCTCACTTGTAACCATTTCTTTCCCCTCCAACTTCTATTTCTTGCACTGTACTCATGAAGTAGCATAATCAGTTCTAATAATCCACTCACCTAATGAATTCAGTTTTAATATCCATTTAGTGATTAAAGGTTAAACCATTTCCTCCTCATTCCTACCCTTGAAGATTTTAATTTTCTTTGTGAACAGAGTTCTCCCACTCTGACTTTTCAAAACTTCATGTAACGAACACTGTTTCCTATCTCCTTTTTACTACGCTGCAACTAATAGAGATGTTTTACAACGAACTGGCACTGCAAACAGAAACAATACAGCTAGGGAAAGATATTTCTAGCTAACATAATTAGTTTTTACAAGTCCCATTGACTACTTTCCCTTGTTCAAAGCATCTGAACAACGAAAGGCTGAAATATATTAAAATATTGTATCAAAAGAAGTTGTTGAAACACAAGAAAGAATTGTTTGGTAAGCACATACAGACTAGTGATACCAGCATACCTATCAACCAGAAAAACATGTATGTGCTGACATTAACTAAGTGAATTCTTTATTTCTGAACTAGTAGTTTCATTTTTATAGGCCAAAGCAAGCAAAGATTACTTTTCCATGCAATCCTATCTATCTGATGGTGGTTGTTAATGCTGATAAACATTCAAACTATCTGCACTATTCAAAATGGCAAAGAGGTTATTAGATGATAAACCCAGAATAACAGGCTAAGAGGTAGCTCAGTATCTTATGGCAAATGCAAGCAATGGTAGCAAGTGTTCAGATTGTACAAATTGAAATTTCAGCTCAGTGATATTTTACAGAAGATGGCACTGGTTCAGAAAGCTCTTCAGGAAACTCGGAAAATAAATAAAATGGGACATGAAGGGAGATACATAACAAATCCCAAGTTAGCCAAATAATTTCTTTGCTTTGCTCACACTATTTCTATAGTCCCAAATATTAAGCTTAAGAATAGAAGTACAATATTGTTTACAAAGAGTTTTTTTTCCCTATTTAGAAACTTCCTTGTACAGCTGTATTACTTGCTCAGACTAAAAGTCAAGAATCCGCCGTGACAGGAGAGGTTGCTCTATGTTCATACAGGTACCTGCTATTTTTAACTTAAGACACACAGGGTAGCAAGATTTGCTCACAGAATGGTTTTTTCCTCCTTCCAAAATGAAAGGCTCTGCAGAATAAATGAAAACTCCCCTATTGCAGGATGTGATCTGACTCCCATTTGAAGTGAAAAGGCCCCTATTCATATGCACAGCTCAAAGACATCTGAAAGTCATCTTAAAATGCCTTATTTCAAAATAGAGGATCTTATCCTATGAGTGAATGCATCCAAGATGTTTCAGAAGTGTAAGCACATTCTATAGTGCTCACTCAGCTAATGCCATCTTCAAGGGAAGTTTGACCGAGCCACCTAGAACCCTCCCATTAAAACAGCAACATAGCATCTATAAGCCTGCATGCCCCTTGATTTCTTTCTTCAGAGGTTTTAAGATCAAACTTCTAATTACCCACTTCTTTTTTTTTTTAAAGTGGCTATAAGTTAGATTTATGAAGACAAAAAGACTTCTTACAACTGTGTATTTTGAACAGATTTATGACAGGACTACAGTATCAGCATGGAGGGTCCACAAGGCAGGAATGCAGTAAGGGTAACATGAAAATGTCATGTAGATGTTAAATAGCACAATTCTTTCCACATTCATAAATCCTAGGTGTCTAAGGTTGTATAGTGCTGGTTATAAATTATGTAACTGAGTTCTGCAGAAGAAAAAAGGAAAAAGCCTTAAAGTAAGAAATCTTCTCCATGAGAACTTACACATTTCATATTAAAGAATTTCTAATTGCTTTACTAAAATGGTATTATTTCCTATTTAAAATCTTTTGATTGCTTAAAAGGTAAACCAGATCTCTATGGAGAATAAAAACACATATTCCTACTAATCAGTCTTCAGAAACACATGGAAAAGTTCTCACATTAATTTACAAACATGAGCTCACAAGTTGCTGATAAGCCCAAAAACGTAGTTTTAAAAATGTTTAGTAGGAAAATAGCACATTTTACCAAGTGTTCCAGTCTGGTTTGAGCTTTACAGCTGAGGTTAAGGTACCTAATATGCTTCATGATTTCATTACACCTGAGGTATAGTAAAAAAAAAAAGAGTATCAAACTGAGTATACTTAATCAAAACACAATTAATGTTATTTTTTATGTATATAACCACGAATACAACACAAACCTGTATTTATATATCATGTATATAAAGACATGCTTAAACTTCTGGTAATAATGCTCAGCATTCCTAGAAGACTGGTTGTTGACAATCTTTTGGGCTACACAATGAGGCTTAAAATTTTCTTGCCATTAGTCACTGAGTTGCTAATCTGATCCCACACTAACTAAAGTAAAACCAAAGACCATTAGGGACTTCAGCAGATCCTAAAGCTATGTATAAAAGATAATTGCATACTCAGGGAAAAACCTGATAGGTTAGCTGGCGAGAAGTAGCTAATTATTTCATGCTAGCTCCCCCAGTAAACACTCTGCAATTGCAGCGCCTTTGCACTGCTCGGATTAATACAGTTTGGATGCTTAGAAGGCCGATTAATAGAATCTTGGCTGGTGTAAGATCTTTTAGCTTTCCTTGGGGTAAACTAGCTCGCACAGCTGAGCCTCCAGCCCCTTCTTGCCTACCGTCTCTGCGTGAGCAGAGGTGCTACCAGAAAGTGGCTGTGCCGCCATCTACTGTAGGTTTTGAATAGCACTGCTTGGTCTACTGCCCGCAGAAATCGCTGCACTAATTCTTCCCACTAATACCCAAGCTCAGTGACAGACTCCATTCCCTAAACAGGTACTTACATAAGGGCCTGATCCTGCAATCCTTGCTCAGGCAGGACTCCCCCCTACAAACTTCTGGTTGGCTGCTACTAATCAAGCATTGCATATTCTGTTTTCTTCAGCTACTAAGATCTGTTTGATAAATTAGAAATCTGTGCTTCATAGCACTGCAAACAGTTGTCTTAAAAGTCAACTTAAAATAGTATAATGCTCGAAAATACATTCAGGTTTTCCTGAACCATCTTATCATGTGTCCTGTAGCTTGATGAATGCTATTCATTAAACCCAAATTTTCACTACCTTCAAGACAGCTTTTTGTGAAACATGTCAAGCAAAGTCAGAATCTTCACATATGCAGTTTTTTCTCAGTTTAATATATGGTTTAAGCTTCTTCTGGTCATCCCAGGTCTCAAGTTACACCAAAACCTTTTGTCATTGCTCTTTGGAGGTGTTTCGGTTTTGTTTTGCCCCCCCCACTACCACTTAAGCTACAAGAAAGCAGTATAGATCTCCTTATTCATGCATGCGAATGACTGTCAAGGAGAGGGGCAAGAGACTTCACAGCTGTGGTGAAGAGGAATGAGGTAGTTCTAAGCTGCACTTTGGGGACAAAACTCCATATGTAAGGAGCTACAACCCAAAACCTGAACAAGCGTCCTAGTTCTATCTACTGACAGACACACTCCAGCTATGCTAAATGCTGTAAGTTCCCTCAGTCTCCTGACAAAGTATTCAGAAGCCACCTTTGTTGCCATTACCCCATAGGTAGAGAAAAGCTGATGGAATAGATCCAAGCAATCAAGTTGGAAAACATCTGCCAGAGTAAACTTTAATTTAGCACACTCTACACAATATTTATAAAGAAAATCTATGAATGCTGCTTGAGCCATTTAAAAGCTGGAGACTAAATTCTGTTTTCTGAGTGTTTATTCTGACTTTCTCCAACTGTTCTTCTTACTTGACAGTGCTTAACTGGCAGACAGCCATGAAAGCTGTTGTCTAATTACACAACATGTAGTGAACTTACAGCCCTACAGATAAGGCTTTACTGCAGCACAAATGGATTTTAAACACTAGCATATGAGAAAAAGATAATTAGCTCCCAAATGAGGATATTTTAGTCGTGTCAATAGCCACTATTACTTAAGAAAGCATAATTTTGAAAGAGGAACTTAGAAATTAATAACTTTTAATGTTAAGTGGGCTACAATTTAGTTGGCTGGGTGGCTAATTCTTTATGAATGGTGGAGTTCTAGTCATATCTAATTATATATTTTAAACTATCTTAAAGATGCGATATATTTGCATGGATTCAGTTCAGCTGGGGCTAACGGCAGTGTTACAATGCTACAGCTATACACAAGGTCATCAAACGCATAGCTTTTGTGAATCACATGAAACATTTTGCTATAGAGATACCCTTGAAATAAAGAAACATTAAACATATTCTTAAATGGTCTCAGACTAGGTACTTTTGCAGAATACACAATTTCACATTGCAGATTGTAATGACTACTAAGGAACATAAGCCAAATAGATTTATCTTCTGCTAACAAGATCCTACTTGTTTCATATTAAAAGATGTTGTACTCTACATCTGACTTTGTGACTGAAATGTGGTTGGCCAGGTACAACTTTTAAGATGATGGGAGTTCTTCAATGCACATGAACTTGAGGGACAGGATACAACTATGTATAATAAAGGCATTGTTTTGCTTTTATATGAAACAAATTACATTCTTCTCTCTTTCAGTAAATACTCTGCAGATGTGACAACAATGATGATATCATCAAGAATGCCAATTCTCTTTCTGACGTGCTGACTGGAAAAGTAGGAAAAGAGAATCACACCCCACAGTTTCAGGGGTTGTTCTTGCATGCAACTAGAAAGATGTATATGTGAATTTCAGTGTAGTCTACCTTTTCTTGGCAAGATCTTGAAGAAGCTCTTGCATGTGTGCAACTGAACAGCTCTGCTAGTTAAGCAGGACTGCTCAGAGCATTAGTTACTTCCCTTGAGCGCACTGCTGTCAGATTGGGCCCCTTACACAGAATGGCTTGATGTTTTCGGAGAAGCTTTCAGAATCCCACTTTAGCAGAATTATGACATCCTCCTCCACAAACTAAGTAATCTAAGAAATACGGTGCTAGGACCTCATTCCAAACAAATACAAAGTGAAGCCTTTGTCAAACCTCTGTTTTTCAAGAACTTGGCTTCCTATGAAATATAGACAGGGAGGTGGTAAGATTCAGCTGCTTTGGCATCTAAAGCTTGTACAAACATTAAGCACGCGATAAAGTATGAAGCTGCAAGGTGGAGCAAGTGAAGTAGTGACATATGATACTGCAGCCTCCTCCTCCCTGTTTCTAAGCCTACCCTATGTATATTTAATAGAAATACAACTGAATTAACAGAAATGTCTATCACATGGCATCACAACCTTCCGAAGAACTCCATACTTTACACATTAGCTAACAAGGGATCTACTTAAGTTCCCAGGTTTATCTGGAGTTTTGTAAACCAACACAAGAACCAAAATGTGGTCCTCCACCAGTGAAGTGAGTCAAGAGAGTTCCCTTCAACAGTGGCACAACAGCATGCTCCTATAGTGAGATGCAGTCACATTACAGTTACAATACAATATTTTTTTGTTTACTACAGTTACTTCAGTTTGAGATTGCACAGAAAGGAAAACTGAACACAGGTTACATTTTTAGCAATGACAGTGAAAAATACATCACCAGAAGCCAGCTAGTACTAAAGACCTAGTTAGTGCTACAGAAAACTTTAGACATGGAAACAGCCATATGACTTTTGCTTTGAAATAATTTCTAAAAACAAACAAAAAACCCAACCCCACCCCAACAAACACCCCCCCCCCAAAAAAAAAAAAAAAACCAAACAAACAAAACCCAAACAAAAAATCCCCAAGCAGAAACCTATCCGACAATGAAACGCGTGTGAGGTCTATGGGAACGCCGCCTCAAGATATTTACAATGGGGCAGTAGCGTTACAGCGGCGCTGCCGCCCGGGAGCGGCGGGGCGCACGCCAGGGACGCGGCAGGCACCGGCAGCGTCGCACTGCGGGCGGCTGAGGGCCGAGCACCGGCTACCGAGCCAGCCGGGCACCCCCACGGCGGACAGCACAGCCGCGGCGAAGACCCAGCCCCCAGAGCAGCCCCTGCTCCTGGCTGGAGAGTGAGCAGCGGGGTAGACAGATCTTGTGCTGCTCGGGGAGAAGAGCGTGTGTGTGTGCGTGGGGGAAAACCGATGCATTGTTTCAATACAGCGTTCTCGTCAAGACACTTTAATGACAGGGGATAATGATTTTCAGATTCTGGAGACAATGCCCCCCCCACACACACACACACGCTCCGCGCCACATCCTTGCAAATCTTTCTAATTTGCTTTTCTGCCAGGCAAAGAAACAAACCGTACTCGGTGAAGCCATTTGCAGAACAAATGTAACCGGAGAGATCCGTAGATATGGCCTGCCGAGGAGTGTTGTTCCTGAGGAGCCCACCCTCCCTTCCCCCGCCGCGCCGTCACCTTCCCCTTCCCTTCCCTCCCCTCACCCGGCTCCGGGACTCGGGAGTGCGTGGCCGAGGCTGCTGCCGCTGGGCGCTCGGCTCGGGGGGCAGCGCGCCGCCGGAGTCGTACTTACTGAAGGGGCAGTTCTCCTTCTTAGTGCCGCTGACCTTGCCGTTCTTCTCGATCTTGAGAAAGTACTTGTTGTAAGAGTAGAGCTTCCTCTTGCGCACGTCTCCTTGGAGGTGATTGTAGCTCCGCACGTGTCTCCCCGCACTGGAAGGAGAGGAGAAGGACGAGGGGAAGGAGGAGGATGATGAAGAAGAGTTGGTGGCCTCCGGGGACAGCATGTCCTGGCTGAGGTCATGGCAGGTGACAGGCACAGAAGACACCAAGAAAAGCAGCAGCAAGCAGCAACAACGCAGGTGGGAAGAGCCTGAGGCACCATTTATCAGTATCCATTTGCACATTGTACTGAAACTCTGGGAGCTGGAAAATGTCTTATCAAATGAAACATACTGGAAGGGTAAAACCTGGTAAAAAGCAAGTGGCGAGCCGGTGGTTGCTGCTTCTGGTTAGATTCCTCTGAGCTCTGATCTGGCCTGAAGTAAATGCACCAACATCCATAACTCAGGGGACAAATCGCCTCAGAAGTTGCTGCCTTTTAATCCTTCGAGTCCTCCCTCAGGAAAAAGAGCTGTTGGATTTGTTTTTTGGGGGGTTGATGCGGTTAATCCTCTTTCCTTTTTTTCTTCCCTCTCCACCCCCCCACAAGCACACACACTCCCCAACCTGGTTGGAGACTTCCCAGTAGTTATTTTGTTCTCTTCCTCACTCCTTTCTTCACCATCTTAGATGCAGAAAGGTCTGAAAAATAGATGACACCAAAGTGAACAACAGTAACAACAACAACAAGAGTAATAACGAGAGGAAAGGGGTGCCAGGAGGGATTTTTCACACATACCCCCTTACAAACGCACTCACACTTTGTGGCTTTACACCTTCTTCTGATCCCCACCCTCTCGCCTTTTGCAAATCCCAAACCAGTTGCACGACACGTCCTTTCTCAGTGACAACCCCAGAGGAGGGAGTTTCTTTGTTTTGCTTTGAATTCTCCAGAACAGTATTAAAAAAAAAAAAAAAATAAAAAAAAAAATAAATCTAGAGAGAGAGGGAGAAAGAGGGGGAAAAAAAAATCCCGACTTGTTTCCCCTTCTTCCCGTTCTTTCTTTTCCCTCCCCCTTTGGTTGTAAACAGGTTGGAAGCTGTAGCCTAAATGTCAGCGATTACAAGTCAGAGGTGGGATGTGCCTCTGGTGGTCAACCCTTATTTGCAGGGGGTCAAGCAGCAGTGGGACATCTGAAACCGGTCTGCAGCTGGAGCGAGAGGTGCCTGCTGCGGAGGCAGCCCCGGGAGCTGCCCTCGCTTCCTCCCGCGCTGCAGCGGCTGCCGCCGCAGCTGCCTTCGGCCCGCTGCTAATTGCTCCTAAAGCGTCCTTCTCCTCGGAGCGCCGGCCACCAGCATGGTTTAGAGACTCATGCTTTACTAATTTCCCTGTCCTCCAGGCTGAACCAATCCCCTCCAGAGAGACTTCCCTCCCCCTCCACCTCCACCCCTTCTCTCCCC
>JANRGW010054440.1:0-23935 GCA_024733675.1 Psilopsiagon aymara | reverse complement strand
CACAAGTCAAAAACACAGTGCTGCACCAACTACTAAGAAGGAGAAAAATGACTGCTACTGCTGAACCCATGACAATAACTTTCCTCATAAAAATAGTTTTATTTGAATCTTTTTTACTTTCTGGCTTGACAAGTCATTTAATAGGTATTTCACTATATTTAAAAATATTTAGTATAAGAGTTTGTTTTTTTTTAATTATAGGGAATATTAGAAAAGATGAACTTAACAATAACATATTATAAACTCAAATCTGGTTACATTATTTATATAGTACTATGAGACTAAGAGATCTTTACAGTTAAAATACATTTCTAAAGAGTATTATTTTCTCACCATGATATCAAGCAAGTCTGAAGACAAGCATATAATTTTGCACATTAATATGGTCATGACATGACAATTTCAAAAGAAAGGGTGAAATTTGTCCCGCAGAAGTAAATGGCAAAAATTCTTTAGTTGTCAGTGAAGTTTTTTACCTAGAAGAAAAAAAACAATCTGCAGAAACACTGGGGGAATATTTAGATAAGCATAATGTGATTAATTATATACTACTTGGAGCCTAATGCAACATATCACAGGTGAGATACATTGCTGCAGGTGGTAAAGACTGCATTTTCATTCATTACTATGCATCACTGATTAGATTTAGGTCACTGTATAAGGAAATGATCCTTATAGACTTAGATGGATAGCATGATGCTCTCTTTGTGGTGTTTTGAATCATTATCCTGCTCTTCTAAATGTTGTTCATTACTTCACATTCTCAGTTCTGGACCAGATGGTGTACAGGTGGATTTTAGGTACCATGCATAGCTTGACTGGAACAAATTAGCATCTTCCTTTATCGAGTTTGTTGTAGCTGTAGGGAACCTGTACAAAAAAGTCTGAAGCCTTTAAAATATGTTGGATTATTTCTGTAAAGAAAATCTTGTCAGTGATTTTGCAAATAAATGTAAGTATCTTGCACAAACTGTAAATATCGTACTGTGAATAACTCTTGGGCAGATTCTTGAAAACGTCCTGAATTATCAATCAGAAATTATCTTTGCTTTCCTCAATGAAACATCATTACTCATTCCTTTAAATTAATCCATCAGATTATCAGCTAGTGAAATCAGTTTAGGAAAGAATTTAGTAATTAATTTCAGGAGCACATTTCTCAAGAAACCAGTTCATTATTTTGGTGATTACCTGTTATTTGTACCTGTATTTATTGAAGAACTGTTTATAAAGCTGAACTTTACCCCATGATGTGTTTTTGTCTTTCTGATAGAAAGCCATCTAAAGAAAAAAAAAAAAACAAGAAATTAAAGCACAGCATGAAAGGAATGCAATGATCAGAACAGGATCTTATAATCTTAAGATACAAAAAGTCATGATAAGAAAAAGTTCAACAGAAGGCACAATCATTGAAATTGTGAAATATCATCAGACAGGTGTGAGAGACAATCTAGCATAATCATTGATTGAGACTCCCTCCACCTGAATCTTGGCATGTGGATGCATATACTCTGATTGCAAGAAAGAGGTAAAAATTCTCAGTCTGAAACCTGTACACCTTGAGAGCTCACACTTTCTGTAAGAAAAGCTGTAATCCCTGCAGAACTGCATGTAGTACTTTCAGATGTTAGAGTACAAGTGAGAATGCGCAATGACTTTAGAATTTTGTTGGATACAAATTGGCAGATAGTTGCAGATAAGTAGCAAGATCTGCGACAGAGTGAGTTACAAGTGCAGAAAGACTGACTGATTAATTTGAGCGGCACGCGCAGAACACCTTTCCCTAGCTGCAACAGGCAGCAGTTTGTGTTTACTATGATCATAGTACCATAGCTAAAGGTCTTGCTGGGTGATCATATCTCTGCCTTGAAGCTGCGATGTAAGAATTTGTCACAGCTGACAGAGGACCAGCTACTTCAAAGTCTTTCAGGTAAGGAAACAAACTTTAGCCGAGTCAGCGGTGGTAAGGATGATGTGATGGTAATAGTGCTGGGGATGAGCCTCACATACACACAGAGCAAGGCATGAGAAAGAAGGGGACCAGCTTCTGCTATTCTGTTATGTTGTAAGTATTAGCTTTAAAGTAAGGTCTTCAAAGAGTCAAAGCATGAGAATGAGTATATAGATTATAGGTGCATTAAATGACTGTATTTCCAAATTTAAGTCAGTTCTTCAGTAGTTCTTTGACCCATAAACTGCTTGTAAAACATTCTAAGTTAAAATTACTTCGTAAACACTTTATAGATATGTCATTAATATTTCTATATGTATTTTGAGACTAATAGCTCTACAATAACCTGAAATAACCATGTCAACAAAGTAAATGTTCACTGGTCACCAGTTACTCACTAATGGGTGCTGTAATTACAAGGAAACCAAATAAACCTCCAGATATTATTTGTTATTGTTTGACTTCAATGCATTAATTATTGCCATGCAGAGTTGAAGGACTCAGGAATTTCAAGCATTTTTTCCTTGATGCAGTACATCTGACTTGTCAGTAACTGCTCTGTAGTCTGCCCCCTCTTTTCAGCACATGACACTTCAATGAATAGTGTATTTGTTGTTAATTGTATTAGGCTGTTTTGCATTTTATAAACATCAAACAGTAAAACATGACAAGGTCATGAGGCTAAAATAACATTACCTTGAATATTATGGAAAATCTAAAGCTGTGATTCAGACAGGGGCATCTCTGCTTGATGCCTCTCTCCAAATTTTTTGTGATAATTGAAGCATAACATGAAGTGCTGTGTGTGTGTATGCGCACATGGTTGTGTGAGTTAGATAATTTTTGATGTAGACTCTACAAAAGAAATCTAGCTACAAATGGGTTATAGATATTTAACAGTTCCTCTTTGCAGCTGTTTCCCCTCTAAACATCAGTGTTCAAACTCCACCCAAAGTACTCAATGGAAGGCCTTTCATGGTCCCTGTCAACTGATAGAAATAAATATTTGGAAATTCCCTGTTCTACTTTTAGCCTGCTTAATTATTTTAATTATTGCAAACCTCGTTGCACCCAGGAAGCAGGAAGAAATAGCTTGAAGCCAAATAGGATCTTGTTCAGCAAGACAAACTAACCTTATGGATGACTGATAAACATTAGTGATGCTAAGCTGCAGTAGTTTGCTAAGTAAAGGAAAATGTTAAGTGGAGTTGGGTTAGACAGAGAAGAAAATTACATTTATGATTCAGGTGTCTGTTAACTAAATGCTAATGGACTAATATCTGTGTCATAATGACAGTCCCAATGAGACAGAGTTAAGAATGCAGATGTGTCTTGTTTGGGAAATCTTAAGATACCTGTGTGCTTTCAGGACATTCTCATAGTTCACTGCATTTGGCTCTGGCTTTGTACATTTGGGGTTTTGGTTGGTAGTTTTATATTTTGTTGGGTTTTTGGTTGGTAGGTTGGTTGGTTGGGTTGGGTTGGTGTTTTTTTTTGGTTTTTTTTTGTTGTTTTAAGTAGTTTCTGGAAAAAGAATGAAGGCTGAGACATGAAATACCGCAATCATTACTAGGGTCCATTTTGGGCCAGTATTTTTTAGTATCTTCATTGATGATCTGGATGAGCAGTTCAAGTATGCCTTCCATAAATTTGTAGGTGACACCAAGTTGGCTGGGAGTGTTGATCTGCTGGAGGGGAGGAAGGCTCTGCAGAGGGATGTGGACAGGCAGGATCAATGGGCCGTGGCCAATGGTATGAGGTTCAACAAGGTGCAGTGCTGTGTCCTTCAATGGGATCACAACAACTCCATGCAATGTTACAGGCCTGAGGAAGAGGGGCTGGAAAGCTGCTCAGCAGAAAAGGAGCTGGGGATGTTGATCAGCAGCTGCTGAACATGAGCCAGCTTGTGCCCAAGTGACCAAGAAGGCAAACATCATCTTGGCCTGTATCAGGTGTAGTGCGGCCATCAGGGCCAGGGAAGTGATCATTCCCCTGTACTGGGCACTGGTGTGGCCACACCTTCACTCCTGTGTTCAGTCCTGGGGGTCTCACTACAAGGCAGACATTGAGGTTCTGGAGCTGGTCCAGAAAAGGGCAATGAAGACGATGAAGGGTCTGGAGCACAAGTCTTTTGAGGAGCAGCTGAGGGAACTGGGGTTGTTTAGCCCAGAGTAAAGAAGGCTCAGGGGATTTTATCACTCTTTGCAGCTACCTGAAAGTTTATAGCCAGATGAGGGATGGAACAAGCTTTGAACAGGCTTCCCACGGAAGTGGTGGAATCATCATCCCTGGAAGTGTTCAAAACCTGTGTAGATGAGGCCATTAGTTACATGATTTAGTGGTGGTGTTGCCAGTCCTGCGTAACACTTGAACTTGATGATCTTGAAGGTCTTTTTCAACCTCATTGATTCTATGATTCTGTGATTACATGTCAGTATTAACATCATGAAATACATTTTGATCTCTGAGAATTTTGACCATGGTCTAGGTTAGCTAGGGGAGTGACTATTTTCTTTCCCTCTGAACTTTCTCCTTATACTTAAAAATTTCACAGAGAAAAAGAAGCTTATGACAGAAACTGTGTCAAAGTGCAGCCACCCGTTTCAGTACAGGTGGTGACCACTGTGCAGATTAACTCCATGTAAAGACCTATTCTGTTGAACACAGCTCATCAGGTGAAGACTTCAAGAGGAGAGCCTGGAGGCAGAGGAGCAGAATCACAAATAAAAGCTCTGATGGAGCTGAGACAGAAGTCCCTGTACTGGGGATGATGCCTGTTAACAGAACCATTTTAACAATTTGATGCCATTTTAACAATTACTCTGAAGATGGTAATTACATTTTCTCACCAGGGTACTGCCTTGCCTACAGTCAGCTATCACCTCTGGCAAAGCACTTTCATTTGCCTTCCATTGGCCTCAGGAATCTATTAGTACAGAAGAACTGCTTGAGAAGAACAAACTCCAGTAACTTCTGTTCAACAGCAGCTGAAAGTGTAGATAGCTCTTCAGATGCTCTTTTTTGATGAAAACATGCCTTGCAGTTTAACTAGTTCCTGAACATCAGAGTCTCTGTATTGATTCTTGCAGTGTGGCTCTCTTTGATCCATTTCCATGTATGAGACCCACCTCTATTTGGGATGGGCTTTTGATTAGCTCCACATCTTTTATTCTATATGGGTCAGTACCAGAGGTATTGTTCTGGGGTGGAAAGGTATTGTTCTATTTCTTTCTAAGACTGTTCAGGCACTTGTGAGTCACTGATATTCACTGAAGTTGTTTCTTTATCTGAAACACTTTGTCTTACTACTGTCTTTTGACTTCTGAAGTCCACAGAGGTGTGCATGTGTCTGGTTGGCATGTTACCATCCTGACCTGAAATAAATGCTTATACTGGAGTCTGAAATAGGAGAGCTGTAGCTCAAGTCTGCCTTTCCCTATTCAGTAAATGCAAGCTGATGAGAAAAGTCTGATATCATCAAGGACATTCTGTCAACTGTCAGTTTGATAGGTTCTTACCAGAGAAGTTTCACAGTGTCAAAAGTGAGATGCAGAGTGGAAAATATGCTGCAAAGTGTCCTTTTAGTAGAACTGAGCAGAAGTGCTTATTCCAGAGGAAATTACTAAAGCAATAAAGGAGGAGCCTGATAAAACCTGAATTTTACTCAAGACATTGGCTAGAACTCTTTGAAAGATTAAATTAATAAAGAGATAAAAATATGAACATTTATAGGTTTATTTATTGTAATAGGAATATTGCTGTAGAATAATGAATGTACGTGAATCCAGGAAGGGAACATGTGTTTTTCTTGTATATTGTACAGTGATCTAGGTATGATCTACCTAGACAGGACCTAATGAATGTGGCAGGTGACCCCAGTGCAAGTACTGTATATTCGGGGACACTCTGTATTGTCAGAAGTGCTGAAATAAGTACATCTTTATGGGTCTAGTAAAACAAAACCGGCAACAACAATTAAAAAGTGGAGGTGGAGAGAAAATGAAGCATAGCACCACCCTCCTCAAATAATGTCACAAAATGGAAAATGGAAGAAACAGATACTGATACCCTCAGCATCTCATAAGTCATTGAAGACTGGCAACCGCTGAAGACAGATGCAGGCAGGGTGTACCCAAGCTCTTCATATGTTCGGGTGTGCCCTTTTTGTATACCCCATTATAAACTGATTGCCAAATTTATGGTCAGATGGGAGTTCTGTGCTTCCTTACTACATATTAATTACAGTTTTAGATAAGAAAAAACTGCTAATGCAGAAGTTCTTCAACACTCCTGGATGTCCTCAATCCAGTGTGCCTTTTCTAATGAAAACGTATAGATACAGCTTCTTGGAAGAGTTTTTTTCCCTCTAAAATAGTAAGAATAAAAATTAATTATGTGAAGGCCCTTTTAAACTGGGAATCTATTGTATGGTTGTGTTACAGGGCACTGGAGGTTATCATGATTCTGTAGAAAAATGCATGTCTACTTGAAAAATATTCTTTTTGACAATACTGACACAAATAACTTTCAATTATATTTGTGGTAAATTTTGTAATGCTTCAGTCCCACTTACTTCACAGCGTATGTATAAACTACCTAATTTTCTTTTATTTTTTTCTTGTGGAAAATCATAACCATAAACTCTTCTCAGGAGGATTACAAGAACTGTGCTTGCTATTACTGGTGCTGCAAAATATTTAAACCAAAAAATACCGAACAATAACATTTTTTAAAAATATGAACATGTACTTAGTACTATTACAATGAACATTTTCCACCCAGGAACATTTGATACTATCCAATCTATAATATCTTGCAAACAAAATTTCATGCATTTATTTACACATTTGTGTATCTGTTACCCCTGAAACCTAACTACCCTGTTAAAACTTCCTCTTCCACTGCAAAGTGTTAGCTTGTACTAGATAATTGCTACTATTGCTACTATTTAAGTATATTACTGTAGTAGTGTTTATCCTGCAGCTGAATTTTGTGTCATGTGATGATTTTTAAGGAATGAGCTATGTGCCCCACTGCATACACTATCCATTCTCAGAGCCTGTTGTGTTTTTTTGACATACTGGTTTTTTCAGCTTCAGATCTGAACCAGTCTTCTCCTACACACAATGTATGCTATAGATCTTAAAAAACCCCCAAAACCCCACCCTGTTTCTGCGGATCTTCTAAGTGCAGAATATGAGCAGGCTGGATTCTTCCAAGTATTCTAGTAACACTGGGCTTTCTGACTAGAGGTAGGGAGTGGCAAGCTTTTTCTCTCTCTGCCTCCTCTTTTCTCTGCAAACCTGCCTCCTTATGTTTTCTTGATGTCACTGTGAGGACAGGGCTGACTCTTTTCCAGAGATGAAAGAAACAAAGCTAACATGGCAGGGACAGTCCAGAGGTGTTCATTTTCTTTTCCTCTGTAGTTCCTACTTGTAATGGCTGAAAACCTAGCTGAGAGTTGGTTCTCTCTCATGACTGAGAGACATAAAAAAGTTTATTTTTTGTCAAAGTGTATTTGGTAAAGTATACATGTTTATCTTCATCATGACTGTCGAAAAGAAGTAGGAAAATATAGATGTGTAGCTGTTCTGTGGCCTTCATAACTGATCGCACCAGGGTTCCTGACCAATGTTCTTGGCATGGACAACAGTGAGATCATGAGAAACGGCATGAGCTCGTGAATAAACAGCTACTGACCTGGCACAAAGCTAGTTGTTTTTCTAAGAGTAGAAAAGAAGGGCCTTCTTGCCACTGAATCCGAAGGCTCATCTATGGGTGGACACACCAAGCAGGAGCTTTCCCAGTTACCTGAGACTCCTGCATTGGCTGCAACAGGGCTTCCCAGCTTGAAGTGTGGGCCTGAATGATGATTCAGTGGCATTTGGTGATGCATTTCTTCTTAATCTCTGTTCTCGCTATGCAGTAATGATTTGATACATTGCTAATTTTCCTCTGTACTTACATTCATCTGATTTGTTGCTTGCTTTAGTGTGCTTATTTGCTTTAGTGTGCTTGTTTAATAAACTGTGCATACTATACAGCTAGTGTGTGGTCCTTTTGTGGCGCACCCTCCCTGTTAGCAGAGCATTACCCCGTCAGAACCTCCCTTCCTCACACTCCTTTCCTAGGCCTGGTGGTTGTTTCTGCCAATGGCACAGTGCTAATGCCTGCCTTGCTTTAGTACCTATGTGTAAAGAAGCTCATGTGCATCTCCTACCCTTCCCAGTTATCCCTGGAGGTGAGAAAGTTGTTCGCACAGTATTGCCCCACCTCTGGATAGCGAGGTTAAGGTAGAGCATAGCCTCACTGTGCAGAGAATGAGATCCTCCCAGGCTGAGATATGTAAAATTGCCTTCAAAATACAATGTCACCACAGCAGGACTGCTGTCTAGCAATTTCAATTCATCTTGCAAAATATGAAGTTTATTCTGTGATGTGGTAATATTACAGGCATACTTGTCTGTTAGTAGACTCAAGGTGCTGTAAGGAGAGGAGCTTGAGTTCTGTCCTTTTATATTCTGGAGCAAATATTACTTGTAAGAATATATAAACAAAAATTTCACTAGTGTAGTACGTTTGCTGAGAGTAGCCAATAGCAGATGTTTGGGGACAGAATGTAAGGAGCAAAGGAAACGTAGAAGTATTTTTCTCCTGTACATTATTTTTGCAATTAGTATCTGAAGGCCCTCGCAATCCAAAATTGTGCATAGATCATCACTTTCAGTAACCATTGATCAACATACTAATGAATAATGGGGCAAATTGCTTTTTAATATACCTGTCCTGTTGGCTGCAACAGCTCACTCTCATCTTCAAATTTTCATAATTTTAGGGTACGTTTTATGAGACATCATGTCTCTGTGCTTGCTGTGACAAGAAGTTCTAATGTGTTCTGGAAAGAAAAATGTACTACTTGTTATTTGTTATTTTTAAATACAATGTGTTCATGGTGCCTGACTGATGTTCTCACACCGGGGTGAAATGAACTGTGCTGAGAACCACAATATCAAATAAATTATGCCCATCTCTGGAGAATCACAACTAAATTTCTTGTCCATCAGCTTCAATAATAAAAAGTTGTACTGTGAGACTTGGAATTGATTTATATCCATTTATTTTATACCAAATTCTTTACTTTTTTTAACAGCCTTATAGTGGGTAACTCCATAATTTATATTACATATGCTCCAAATCTGTATATAATTAATTTCCAGTAGCGCTCTCAGTTTCAATTTGGTTCTGCTTTGTGCATTCATATATGACCAGCCAGAATCTGCCCCTAGTAAGTAAAATAAATTGCCTAAACATAGGTATTGAATGCCATTTCAGATACCCAAGGGTATCCATCTGGCCTCCAGATGCTTGCTCAGAAAGGCACAGGTTCTCTGTCTTACGCATATCCTGCATATCTGTGTGGATGTCTCCAGTTTCTTAGGATATCTAAAATTTTCGTAAGTGGCTATGTTTACAGCAACTGGATGCAATACTGTTTTATTGTCCTAATCTTGAACTGAGACATTTAGGGGAAGCATTAAGAAAAATCTCTTCAGAATTTGCATAGGTGTAAGACAATCGTTATTTGTTATTTTAATAACCACATTGTTCATTGTTTGAAAATGTCTGCTGTATGGAGATTGAACAGATAATGGCTTCATTTATCACAGATCTTAAACAATTTGATACAGTGTGTATTCTTCCTCTGTCTACCAGCTTAACGTTCACAAAATTCAGTTCTGATTAGTGGTTTATAATTATCTATTTTGGTTTGGTTTTGTTTTTACAAGTATTAAATGTTTAACAACTCGTATTTCTTTTTCCATTGTTTTCATTTCAACCTGTTTCACTTGTCTCATTTGAATACTTACCAGTGACAAACTTTTTGTTTAATTTTACAAATGGGAAACTTCTTTTGAAACTTCCCATACTGAAAGATCAAATTGTTACTTTCCTTCTTTCTATTTTACTGAGAAGAATTTAATTCCTGTACATCTCTGTAGCACTTTTGTCCTTTTAACAACTAATATATTTTTTAAATGAAATGTTAATTAAAGAATCTGAACCCCCACCTCTAACGCTTGAAATCAGTTGTATAAATTAATGAAATAAGGGTTGATCCTATAAATATGAGGATTCTTCCAGTAAAACTAAATTCTAACAGATGGTGCAATTTTTTTTGATACTCAATATTTAACTGTATTATATTGTACTATAAATTGCCTGACTTCCATTCCCTTAAAGATACTCCTGAATCCATGCTGATTGCATTAGGATTCATAATTGATAAAACAGCCTATGTGGGGCAGCTGAAAGGATGAAAAATTAGCTTCAGTAATCTTCATTTCTGTTTAGAAAAAAAATTAAATTAATATCAAGCTGCTGAGTATCCTGGGCTGCATCAAAAGGAACGCGACCAGCTGGTCGGGGGAGGTGATCCTGCCCCACTCCTCTTGTCTTGTGCAACCTCACTTGGAGCATTGTGTGCAGTTCTGGTGTCCTCAACGTACAAAGGACATGGAACTGTTGGAACAAGTCCAAAGGAGGGCCACGAGGACGATCATGGGATTGGAGCACCTCCCGTATGAAGATAGGATGAGAAAATTGGGGCTGCTCAGCCTGGAGAAGAGAAGGCTGCGTGGAGACCTCATAGCAGCCTTCCGATATCTGAAGGGGACCTATAGGGATGCTATGGAGGGATTCTTCATTAGGAACTGTAGTGAGAGGACAAAGAGTAATGGGTTCAGACTTAAACAGGGGAAGTTTAGATTGGATATGAGGAAGAAATTCTTTACTGTGAGTGTGATGAGGCACTGGAATGGGTTGCCCAGGGAAGTTGTGAATGCTTCATCCCTGGCAGTGTTCAAGGCCAGGTTGGACATAGTCTTGGGTGGCATTGTTTAGTGTGAGGAGTCCCTGCCCATAGCAGGGGTTTGGAAGTAGATGTTCTTCATGTCCTTTCCAACCCTAACTATTCTATGATTCTAATTTCAAATCTGGTGAAATAGCAGATTTGTATCTGGTATCAAGATTTGTAATGAAATCAACTCCACTGGAGCTGGAATATTCTGAAAATAGCACTTGTAATACATACCAGCATAACCACTTCTTTGCACTTCTGTCAAAGTACTGAAGTAGCAGTGCCTTATTATAAATGATTTTTTATTAAAGATTTTCATATAAGAAAAATCCAAGGCTGTTGATTTAAGAGATCTATTTTTAGTTTTCTAATAAGTCACACCACTATTCTTACTTTGGAACCATTACAGATTAATCATGTTAATAAGCAGTTGGCTACTACTATATGTGAACTTGTGAGTTTCCAGTTATTCCATTTCTTTCCCACTACCAGAGATGTAAACTCTATTGGAAGGCATCCAAGCAAGTGTACTCCATAACCTCACAGTGAACTAAGATTATAGTTTGTACTAGGAGCAGGGGTGGTTTAGATTCATGTGAAATGTAACTTGATAAAGAAGAAACATGCAGGATAAGATAGCTGCTGAGCAGCATCTTAAAAATATCAAGGTGCTTGTTTGATGATTTCTTTGGAAGAATGAATTTTCAAGTGAGCAAAGGACTTGTCACAATGCAGTTATCAGTGAGTCCTCCTTGGCATGGTGTAAGGCATTAAAAACTCAAAAGAATCCACTGCATCCCTGATTCTAAATTTAAAAAGTTATGCATTTTACTGTTTTTTTTCTTCTCTAAATAATGTGTCTGGGTAGTTTAGGCTGCGTTTTGCAAGGCTGATAAACAGCTGAGGTCACAGGCACATTGCTACAATGTTTAGCTAATGGTCTAGTTTAACACCCAGTGTTGTTTGATGCTGCTGGCTGTAAACTGGGAAGGAGTATTGTATTTACTTCAGTACCAGATTACTGCTTTATATCTACAATAAGTAAATGTGGCCTTAGGCTTAATAAAATGTAACCTTCTTTTATGCTGTGTATAAGGATTGTCTTCAAATGAATGATAACAAAACTATGCTACAATGCATCTTTCTAAAGAATTTAAAGAAGAGTATTCAGTCTGATTTTGGAGTGATTTTCAAGCAAGATCTATTTATCAGCCATTCAGTGTTTAAAAAAATCTAAAGGATTTGGTGTAAAATACAGCAAAGTCTCTGAAGCCTTTACATGGCCACATCATCTTTACAATACATGGGTCTGTTAAAAGAATGTCCAGTAGCAAGCAAATGCTTATGTTTATGGCTTGAAAAACACAGAGCGTGAGTTCAGGCACACAACACAGTATTTTTTTGTATTTTGAATCACATTATTGGACATAGCCACAGCTCTGCTGTCTGGAAAATGTAATTGATTCATGCTGTGATATCTGCGAAGGATAGATGGAGGTCTGCTTATGTGCCTCTTTCACAGAGAAGAAAATTTGAAAGAGAAAGTGAAATTTGTAGAAAGTGAATTTGTCGCTTTTAGTTAAGTAGTTTCTGTGTAGAAAAATAAATGCTTTTACCCTAAACTGCTGATCTTTCCTTTGCTGATCGTTCCTTTACAGACTGAAAACTTTAAATGAGCTGCATTTTCCTATTTTGTTTTGACCTTTTAACTGTAAGAGAGTGTAACTTCAAAACAAGTTTATAAACCTTCTGAACAATGCTTCATTGTCAAATTTGAAATTTTCTTTCCACTTATCAGACTATGATTGTATACAAGGAAAAAAAAAAAAAAAAAGTAGACATCCTAAAAGTGTTCTGGAATTACTAAGTAATGACAGACTTCAGACCTCAGAAACAGATCTCAAAATAAGTTAGGGACTAAGTTTATATATTAAAAAATAAAAGAAATGAATGTGTTTTGCATAAAGGAAGCATGAAGATGAAGGCTCACACATGACTTCTCAGTAGTTAGCTAAGCTTATTATGTATTCTTTAAATTCTTCCATGTAATTCTGTTAGACATTTGAACTATGTAAAAATTTTAGTTAAGATGGTGACAGATGGAATACAATTGCCTGATTCAATCACGGTTTAAAATTATGCATGGCTACATAAGCACACAGAAATGCAATGTAAAAAGGGCCAAAGGTACAGTTCCCTCACTGCTAGCATTACAGGCACACTTTTCCTAAACAAAAGTAACATTTTCCTATGCTTGTATCCAATAAATGTGGCTCCTGGATGGGGATTTCCAAGTTCATTCTCTATGCTAAATACAAAACCTACCCAGTGCTTTTACCAAAAATCTACTAATCTAAGCTGGAATTCATACAACCTGGGCTCCCTATGTCTTGTCAGTGTTGCATTCTGTATTTCTTTCTGCAGTGTGTTGCATTTTGATTTAGCAGCCAGACCTCAATGACTGTTAAGTGGAGCAATTAAGCGCTCAATGTCTTAAACTAGAACTAAGACGCAATTTCCTGTAATGGTAATGATGCAGTATAAGCATATGTGGCATCACAGTACCAGATATCAAGAGTGTTCAGTTCTGCATATCTTGTTGTCAAAAAAAAAAAAAAAAAGGCAGTTGAAAAACTCAATGGCATTTATCACAGCTTTATATACTAAATCTAGACATTCCTCCACCTATGCTATTAGTTACAGTCAGCTACAAGGTTTCTTCTCCACACGTCTTGATTCGCTGATCTCTCCACAGTGTTAATCAGTTTCTCCACAGAAGTACTCACTTTAATTTAATGGACTATCCAACATAATATTTCTTAGAAAACCTTTTCATTTTGTGGGCTATCCATTCTCAGATGAACTGTTCATCTGGATCATCCACGAGGGTTTATTAGGGTTTATTTTTCTTCAGATGACATTAAGAATTTTTCTTTTCTTTTTTTTTTTTTTTTTTTTTTTTAAGACCACTAATTAGCCATTGGTCATTTGTTTATAGCCCTGGGGCCTCTAGTTTCATTCTCTCAAGGTTTCTGCTACCATCTTGCATTCATAATTTTGGGAACCTTTGGTAATTTTTTTTTTTTTTTCCCCAAATGTTTTTATGCTTTGCTTTCCTGGTTATGTAGCTAATGGTTTATTAGCACAGTCTAGCCATCCATGCCTCCTTGTTTTAGGTCCATTTAATGTTTCTTTCCACAAAGCAACAAGGAACAAAAAGAGAGATATCTAAGTCATTAGACATATGACATAGACAGACCATTTGCTAACAGTACCTACTACTTGTGGCAGCATTGCTAGAATAATTTAAGAACATTGCTGGCATTGAATCTGTTCTAGCATTGCTGGACAATTGCTAGAAAAAATTTACTTTACAGAAGGCACTGTGACTGTTGCTATACTTCCTAAAATCTGCTGTTCAACAGAGGGATAATGAATTCTTCTCAGTGTTTGGGGGTTTGAATTTTCTGTGAATTATTCCAGCTTTTAACAAGCTAAATTTTATACATGAGAAAGAGCTTGTTGGACTCAGGTGGAGTGGCAGCTAAATTCAGCAGAATGCTACATCCCTGTTGATGGAGGTGCACAGCATGAGATACTGTTGTGCGCTAGCTAAGCACACCACTGCATCAAAGTGAAAGATGGTTCTGGCTGGTACTATAGTCTGTCTCTTTGTACATGTGTCTTGGTTTAACCCCAGCTGGCAACTGAGACCCACATGGCCACTTGCTCACTGTCCCCCAGTGGGATGGGGGAGAGAATTGAAGAGTAAAAGTGAGAAACTCCTGGGTTGAGACAAAGACAGTTTAATAGGAAAGTAAAAGCCGTATGTACAGGCAAAGTAATACAAGGAATTCATTCACCATTTCCCATTATCATGCAGGTGTTGAGCCATCTCCAGGACAGAAGAGCTTCATCACACCTAATGGTTACTTGGGAAGACAAATGCCATCACTCCCAGAGTCCCCCCTTACTTCTTCTTCCCAGCTTTACATGCTGAGCCGAACACCATATTGTGTTGATATCTCTTGGATCAGCTAGTGTCAGATGCCCTGCCTGTGTGCCGTCCTGATTCCTTGTGTACCACCAGCTTGCTTGCTGGTAGGGTGGTGTGAGGAGCAGAAAAGGCCTTGGGTTTGTGTAAGCACTGCTCAGCAACAATGAAAAGGTCCCTGTGGTATCAACACTGTTTCCAGAACAAATCCAAAACATGGCCCATGCCAGCTACTATGAAAAAAGTTAACTCTGTCTCATCCATAAAAAAACACAAGATAATTTCTAAAACCAGCAATAGATTACAAACTCACACTCTTTTTGCTGAGCATAAGAATGCTTGAAGTTCCATTGGTCTTAAGGGATAAAAAGGACACTTTGTATTTGTTGGCAAAAGAATGCTCTTTCCATGAGCTCTTCAAATGCTGCTGAGTGGAAGGATGAATTCCATTATTACCTTGAGAGTAATATTTTGAAGGTTGCCTGCCTACCTGCATACCAACATCAGTTTAGTATTTGTTTATTGGGTGAAAGAACTTCATTGGCTGAAACTGCTTTTTGAGCAGAGAAGAATAATTTCATTGCCTGGTAGACTGTAGACTGTCATTTTTCTTGGCCTTCATGCTGTCAAATGGATAGGGAGCAAAGCACACACAGCTTTCAAAAATTTTGTGTTGAGTCTCTGGTACCTTCATGGGGTCTTAAGAGTTTATCACACATAATTTTTTTTATACTTCTCTTACATGGTTACTCACATTTAATTTTTGCAGCCCGACTTTTGCTGGCAGAACTGTGAAATTGGCACAGTAATTAATGTGCCACTTGTCATTCTCAAAACACTGTTTATTTCACTCAATATCAGTTTCCTATGAAAGCTGATATACAAAACAAGAAAATAAAATACTTTACAGGATATGAACAGATATAGAAGAAGTGTTTATGCTGTAGTTTGCTGTTGCCACTTCTACTGGCTCACTTCTTCTTAATACATACCCAGAATTTTAAGGGTTTTTTTTTGCATTCTCTGGAAAGCACTCTCAGTGGCCTTAGTGCTTCTGGGTGATACATTATCAAGTCTTATACTGTAGGAATTTACTATAAGCTGGATAGTCTCCTTTTCTTGGTTATTCATATGGAAAACCATGAAAACATTGGGGGGTGGGTTTTGTAACAGTTTACTTTTTTTCCCTGGTAAATATAGGTTTCGTTCTCCAGTCACTGAAATAGAAATTTAGCACACTTGAATTTGTCTTCAATGAGCCTCAACTATAAAAATTATTCACTCATGCATATGAATTTGCTGGATGGGTGGAAAAGATATTCTTTGTGTAGTTTTTGAAAAGTTTCTGCTGGAGTGCAGATCCTTGATGTCACCTTGAGAGAATTCATCAAAATGTGTTCTCATTTGGCTGGCCTGGTTGCCAAAGTAGACATATAGTTTTCAATCTCTGAACATTTTGTTGATCAAAGTAAGAACAGCATGTCGATTTATAACTGTTGACAGTTTCAGCAATGGCCCTTTCTGTCAGACAGTGTCATGTATAAAGGAAAGAGCAACAGACACAGCTGCTATCCTTAATTTATTTTGATAAAATACTGCTACACAGGTGGTCAGTGCTAGAAACTGATCACATTAACTGTGATGACACTTAGATGTTTGCATCCTAAGGTCTTCTATGAGTGCTGGCTCCTAAGTTTATAGTATTAATTTTATTTTTATACTTAAGAGGGAAATTCTTTATTAAGGTCATTACAAAATTACTATTTTGTGCCTACTGCACTGCATTCATATCCTAAAGTGAAACTGTCCCCTTCTGCAAGTCAAAATGAGTTTTTCCACTTATGTTTTTCACAGCATTTCCTAATGTTCCGTAATACACACACACACACACACACACACACACACACACAAATCAACTGACCAAAAAGATTGCAACAAAGTATCTTGTAAAACTGTTTAAATTAACTCATAGATAAGGTAGATTTTGTAATGATAATAATAACACACATTTTCTCTTTGTGAGGTTTTTTTTATTGCCATGTTAGACTTTCATTATGAAAAAAAATCCCCTATCAATCCCTAACAGTTTTGGGTTTTTTTTCTGAAAAAATTTATTTTCTGGAAAATGGCTTTAAAGGTATTTACACTAATTGCTTTTTAATTTTTTCAGGGAGTGCTGGAACACCTGTTGTCTTCAATGAAAATGGAGATGCTCCTGGACGCTATGATATTTTTCAGTATCAAATCACCAACAAAAGTACAGAATACAAAGTAATTGGTCAGTGGACTAACCAACTTCATCTAAATGTAAGTACATTATTCCCCAAATAACTCTCCTGGATAACTTGGCTGCTCATGGCTTGGATGGCTGTAGCCTTCACTGGGTAAAATACTCTGTATAGCCAGGCCCAAAGAATGGTGGTGAGTGGAGTTAAATCCAGTTTGCTGCTGGTCCCAAGTGATGTTCCCCAGGGGTCAGTACTGGGGCCAGTTCTGTTTAATATCTTATCACTGATCTGGGATGATGAACTACTGTAATAAAGATACTTGAATATAAAGGGAGAATTTGGAGGTTTTATTTATAGTGAACTAGGGTTAGTAGAGTCACTTATTACTTAATAGCAAAAAGCAAAAAGGACACAACAACTTACCCTTCCTTAGGAAGTGTTTCTAATTGCTGTCTTAATATGTTCTGAAAGTTTTGTGGTAGTTTAGCCCCACCTGTGCATGGAATTATATTTCCTTTGAAAATCTCTGTCCCAGTAAGATTCAGAGAATATAATATGCAATATTTTGTATGACAGCTAAACATCAAGCTGCACCTGTACTTGAGAAGTTGTGGTCCAAGGCACTTTTGTCAGAAAATGGCTTCATATGAGGACAGTTGTGGTCATGAGAAAAGAAAAATGAAGTTAATCTGTTCCCGTGTTAGCTGTGCAATATTTAGAGTATTTACTTGATACAAGTTAGCTCTATGGGTAGCTTTGCAAATTTGGAATATCAAGTACTGTTTTGATAAGGGCTAATGAGAAAGGCAGCATTAAAGGCAATGGTGTGAACTGGTGACTAGATTCACCAAAGGGAGTTTGTGCAGTGACTTTAATGAACTCACAAAAAGCAGTTTTCAGACATCTCTGGATTTCCATGTGAGAGGCTCCTGAAGAATTGTAGCAAAGACAGTGTAGTAAATATTTACAAATTATTCTCCTGTTGAGACTACTTTGCAATAATTATCTGAGTGCTACCCACAGTAACAGATATGATAGCTTCCCTTTCTCAGCCACAGCTGTTAAACCACTTTACCATATATACCATTTAATATCTCTAACTACTTGGCAAGGACTCATTTATATAAGTTTTCTGCCCAAACATAAAAAAAAACTACCAGCAAACAGAAGCTGTGTGTAGCAGAATATATGGCAGTGTTATCTCCCTCTACTAACCTGATGTCTGTTGAAAGATAAAAAAAAATGTTTAAACAGATTTAAAAATTAATAGTAAATACTAATTTCCGGAAAAAATTAGTTAAACCCTTATTACTATTATAGCATACATTCCAGATCTTCATAATTACTACCATTTCCTGAAATGTACTCTTTATTGAGCTGAAAAATTGATACACACATTTTTCACAAATATTAATACTAACATAGCAGTTATATAGTAGTAGCTAAAAGCTACCATACAATTTGCTTCAACTTTAATTCCACTCCAATCTGCCTTTTTTTATTTCTTCCCCTCCCGGGGTCTGCTAGAATTTTCATTGAGCCTTCAGCTTCTCAGTCCCATTATTTCTGCCTGATGCATATGTACTCCAGGGAGTTCTCTGAAATATGATTAGATTGGCTGCTACTCAGACTACTGAAACCACACCATGCTAACCATATGGACCACAGAACTAACAGGGAAGGATTTATCTAAGGACACCTCTTGTGGAAGGACATGTTAGGATGTTCTTTGCCTCTCTCTTTTTTTCACTTCCATGAGATCACATGCTTCTGTCCAGCTTGCAGGAGAGCTCTGAGTAGTGCGTGGACTCATGGAGGTGTGAATGGGCTGGCACACTGCTCTACAGTTAGTGTTTCTGCTCCCAGCCTTGTGCCATGGCCCCACTCTCATCCCTCCATCCCCTGTTCAGACTACGGTCCCCCCATACATGGTGCAAAGAGATTCATTCAGCAAGATGTTTCACTCCCTACCTTTCACTCCTGTTTGTTGACTCATTCATATTTATCTAAAGCCTGGAAAATTTCCAAGGAATGACTGGGCTTTATTGCTTGACGTTTGTTAGGTTTTGAGATGCTGGATGGTAGGCTCCGTAGGTGTCTGCAAGCACTGGTACGTTAACAAAAAGGAAGAAGTAATATGGCTTGTTCAATTGTTTACCATCTGTTTCTGTATTCACTAAACTTGCTTAGAACATGTCAATGGTAGTTATGCCACATGATCATCTGCTGTGGCAAAACTCTCACTAAACAAAATGTACTAAACCCAATTAATCTTTGTGAATGATTGTCAGTATTCCAAATCATCATATTGCAAATTAAGTGGTGTCATTGATTACCAATGAATCAGAGGGGACACGGTGAATGTTGTCATTTGTTTCAGTGAAAATGTCTATATTTATTGAAGGCAAAGCAGTATTAAGATGGCAGAGCAATTTTTGCCCTGCTGCTGTATAAAGGAGATGCTTTTACAATATAATACTTTCCCACCACATCCTTCTTTCTCTTGCAGTTTCCTCTTAGTGAAGACACACATAACTGGTTTTTAATGAATCTCTGGCAACTAGATATCCTTCATAGATACTTCTAATCCTGTTTTTACAGATAATTCTTCCTCACATTATATAGTAACGTTGTATCAATGATGTGTTTATGATTGTGTTCATCTATATAGCTGGTATTGTGCTTCAGAAAATTTATAGCATTTCTTCACCTATTTATTTTCAATGTCAGAAAAATAAACAATGAAAGCATCAGGTTTTTCGTACAGTTCAACCTTTGGAACAATTAATATAACTAAGATTAGAACATGTCTTTGGTCTAAATAACTGAATCCAGAGGCTTCCTTTTTCTTTCTGAATTTGTCTCCTTCTTTTTTGTTACCCCTTTACTTAAGATGCTGTTTAATATTTTTCTCTCTAGGGTTTTGGCTGTGAGTCTACTGTGTGGGCTATGGCTCCTGGCCTGGTGGCCAGCCCTGGTCCTGACTTTGAGCCTGGCCCTCGAGATTCAGGATTCTTCAGATTTTGCTGACTCTGACGGGTCAAGCTTCAGCCTTGTTCCTTTTCTGGTCCACTTCTGGCTTTTCCTTTGGGAAAAAAAAGCTGACTCTGGCTAGATAAAGATGCTGTATCATGGTCTCTGAGGGGCTCTTTGTCAACAGGCTTTACCAGCTGCAGAAACCCTTCTAGCTGTGATGCTAGTTCCACCCTGTAGTCCTCACTTACATTAACGCTTTCCTTAAGACAGACTGACTTCAGATTTCATCTAAAGCAGCAGTAGCTACCAAATATGGGAACTCAGTAATTACTAATCAGTACTACTTTTGCAATTCTTATAAACAAATGCACGAGTGACAATGCTGAGACACACAGTATAGAAGTTAAATTTAAAAATAATCATGGTCTCCAAAATCTAAATTTTTATGTAATTCTTGGCTTTGATTAAGGTGTCTCATTCTCTGGGAGATGCAAAGAAGCTCTCAAAGCAGAAATTTAGAAACCTTTAACTATAATCTCAAAGAACCTGTTTGCCTTTTATACAATTATCACTGATTCTGGCAATGTAAATTTAAAATCCTTCAAGTCCTTTTATTCTCTAAGGTTGCTGATTTTAAATGGCCTTAATATAATGGAAATAACAAGATACTAAAAATTTCTAGTATCACTTTGAGGGAAAAAATAATTATTTTAGAACTTTGGTTGTTGGCTGCATATTAACTGTCAAGGTCTTCTGCTTTCTTTCCCCATTTTCTTTTCTCTATCAATCAGTAGAAGAAAGCAATTTATTTTTCAAGAAGATACGATAGTTAAAATCTTTTCTTAAAAAAAAAATATCTGGTTCTCATAATGGATAAATCAAGTAAAACATAGCTGTTCCTGCAAAAGTTATGTTTTATTCATATTGCATGCGAGGCCCCATGCAAAAGTTCTCTACAAATGTGTGGGTTTAGCAAATCTGAGCTCTCAACCGTATAATCTGTGTAGGAGGAAACTTATTGAAAACAAGCTTCCTTTTTCTGGCACTTATGATTTGAAATAACTTCCTTTTATGATTAATAATGAATTCCCTCCTAAAAACTGTGTTCTGTATTACATGTTGGAATAAGGACGAGATTGAGATGTTGACTGATGGATTTTGTCACTGTCAATAAATGGAAATAATCCCAGTCTTAAAGTTTTAATAATGAGGTTCTCAGTTTCCTTTTCTTAGGCATCCATTCAGTTTGTTCTGGTTGATTTCTGAGGAGTTTTTTTCTCCTCCTTAAAAATGTTCTGTTTTGAAACCTAAATGCCAGTTGGTAAAATAAAAGTTGAAATGTTTAAAAATATTAAAATCTAATATTTTTACTTAAAAAAATCTTTTTTATATGATTTAAAACATTCTCCATTTTCAGTTCAAATTTATAAATTGTTTTGTTCTAACAAAATCTGTGTTTGAAGATCCTGATCAGATAAAATATGTAGATCCAAATTCATATTCTTCCAAGTTAGTAATTTAAGGCAGACACAATCATTGGTGCTTTCGGAATCATGTATTTGGCTGATGCAGTTAAAAAGCTTGAGTGAATATCAATTTATGTGATATTATTCCTTAAGAAAAAAAAAAGGCATATCAACACACTGAAAAATTCAAGTAAAACAGTGACATTTTGAAGACAGAATGTGCTTGTGGGTTTGGTTTTTTTTTTGTTGGGTTTTTGGGCTGTTGTTTATTTTGTTGGGGGGGATAATCAGAGCATAAGAGTTCTGTTGAAAGGCAAGGGAAGATTTACAATGACAGATTTTTAACATTATCTTGGAAATAAAAAGACATATAAGCTCTCAGATTTATGGAGTGTATGCACTAAGAATATAAATGACTAAGGGGCATCCATTTTACTGTAATGGCCTTGATTTATGAGTAAGAAAACTATAAATTAAAATTACATTGATATGAGAACTATCAGAGAGACAGCCATAATCATCAGCAGCCTTAAGCACAGTGTTTGGTGAACTGGTAAAAATTGGGAACCCCACATCGACAATGATCTTCCCTTCAGGCAGCCATTTCACAAGAAGGTTTGAATCAGTACTTGATTTTTCTTCTTTTCTAGGACTCTTGTAAATTATGAAGGAAAATCCTGGAGGAAACTGACATTAGTCAATTCTTTTTGGAAGTAGCATATTCAAAATGAATTAGTTCCGTTCCTTGTGACCTGGTAAAATAAAATAATTCAAGAAACTTCTTATGTTTTCTCTAACTGCAGCAAATAAATTTCAAGTTTTGCTGTAGGCCCCTATATTTCACTAAAGAAGCCAGAGAGCCTCTTTTTTCCTGTGGTAACTATTATATAATTGATAGATGTTCTCAAATTGCTGAACCCAAGCTCTGTGTTTAACAAAAGAACATACTACAGTGAAATACACAACAGGAGCACTTAGGGCTGTATATGAGTATACCTGTAAACAAAATATGGCAATCATACTACCTGCAGGGTGTGCTTCTGCCCATATGTAATAGGGCAGTAGAATTCAAACTTACATTCCATCCCTGTTATATGATTGTAAATTGTCAGTGCTGGGTTAAAAATAAAACTCAATGAGACAAACAAAAGTGTTTTAGGTTGTTCTATTCTTCTACTAAAATTATACTGCTTCCTTCTTTTATTCTAGACCTGGCTGAACATAGAAAGAGATTGTTACATCTTTTAGAAGACTACTCAGATTTTACAAAGCTAGTCCTGATTTCTGCACTGGTCAATAAATGTGACTCAGGATTTATTCTTCTTTATTGTCAGGGTCTGAGGCCAATATGAGAGTTGTAGTCACTAAGGACCAATGCCAGATAGAAGAGATAAGTCAACAGTAGGTTACAGTGGATGGCAATTGTACACAAGCTAAATAATATGTGAAATGTGGAATAAAGTTGTGATTTTATGATTTTGAAAGGTTATGGATTGTGTTACTCATTTCAATAAAATAGTATGGGGGGAATAAGCTGAATATAGATGTTGAAAAAACATTAAATGATTTTGAGATGTGCCTGTAGTAGAGCAGATGCTATTTCAGACATGATTGAAAAATCAAAACAGAATTTGGATTCAAGAGACAATGACCTTAGAAGAACCCAGGAAGAATGACAGCTTGTCTTCCTTCTGAAGCTTTTTACTTTGTTGGTTCTAATAGTAATTTTTTCTTAATGAAACAGACATCTTCAATCGCTAGAGAAAAAAAAGAATATGAAAAAAAAAAAAAAAGAGATTCTAAGAAAATACCCTGAACTTCAATAACCATTTGTTCTTAATTAGAGTGATACCAGATTGCTAAGGAAACAGCCTCTGCTTGAGAATTTGGATGAATAGGGAATTATATTCCCACCTTGTCAGAGTCAGTGAAAGTCACAATTCTCAAGTACAGCAAAGTGGTTGCAAGCTGGCGGTGATTTTTTTTTCTCATGATTCATTGTCTCTAAGTTGGAGAGACATCAATTTCATAGGTGGACCACTTGGTGGATAAAGAGCTGGCTGGATGGCCACACGCAAAGAGTTGTGATCATTGGCTTAATATCCAGCTGGAGACCAGTAATGAGTGGTGTCCTTTAGGGATTGGTGTTGGGACCAGTCTTGTTCAACATCTTTGTTAGTGACATGGACAGTGGGATTGAGTGCGCCCTCAGAAAGTTTGCCACTGACACCAAGCTGGATGGTTCAGTGGATATGCTGGAGGGAAGGAATGCCATCCAGAGAGACCTTGACACGCTTGTGAGGTGGGCTGATGCCAATCTGATGAAGTTTAACCATGCCAACTGCAAGGACCGACACATGGGTCAGAGAAATACCATGCACATCTCCAGGTTGGGCAGAGAAGAGATTGAGAGCAGCCCTGCGGAGAAGGACTTGGGGGTGTTGGTCAATGGAAAAATGAACA
>JANRGW010054436.1:0-28462 GCA_024733675.1 Psilopsiagon aymara | reverse complement strand
GGATCACCTCCCTCGACCTGCTGGTCATGCTCCTTTTGATGCAGCCCAGGATATGATTGGATTTCTGTTCTGCAGGCGCACACTGCAGGCTCATGTTCGTTTTCTCATTGACCAACACCCCCAAGTCCTTCTCTGCAGGGCTGCTCTGAATCTCTTCTCTGCCCAACCAGTAGTTGTGCCTGGGATTACTCTGACCCAGGTGTAGGAGCTTGCACTTGCAATAGTTAAACTTCATCAGCTTGACATCAGCCCAACTTATAAGCATGACAAAGTCCCTCTCGATGGCATTCATTCCCTTCAGCATATCAACCGAACCACACAACTTGGTGTCTTCAGCAAACTTGCTGAGGGCACACTCAATCCCACTGCCCATGTCACTGACAAAGATGTTGAAAAAGACCGGTCCCAACTCTGATCCCTGAGGGTCACCACTCGTTACTGGCCTCTAGCTGGACAATGAGCCATTGTTTTTGCATGTGGCCATCCAGCCAGTTCTTTATTCACCAAGTTGTCCACTTATCAAATCGATGTCTCTCCAATTTAGAGACAAGGATGTCATGTGGGACAGTGTTGAACACTTTGCATAAGTCTAGGCAGATGATGTCAACTTCTCAACCATCAGTTCCGTAGCCCCATCATAGAAGGCCTCCAAATTGGTTTGGCAGGATTTCCTCTTAGTGAAGCCATGCTGGCTGCCACTAAGCACCTTTTTTTTCATGTGCCTTAGCATGCCTCTCAGGAGAATCTGCAGAATAATGATGTTTCCATGTTATCTATGGGGTTTATGGCTTGCAATTAGATTCAAGTGTGAAATCAATTAGTTTAAATTAAGAGAAACTGTGTAGGTTCTGACTGGCTTCTTGATAAGAATTTAACCAGAAGGAGCTGGCTGCCACAACACATATCTGAGACAAAGTAACAGCTGACTAGTATCTTCTTCAGCTATTTCAAGCATTTAATGAGCTTGTAATATGTTTTTAAAGACCTTATATCCCATAAAAAGAGACAATTTTTTCCCTCTATATTATCTCCTTGGTTATTTCAATAAATGATGATATAAAAAACTCATCATTTATTTGCTACTAGAGATGGCAGGTTGATTTATACCAGAAAAATAACTGGCTTTGTAAACACTGTATTAAAGAAAAAATAGGCCTATTACATTACTATGTTATTTGCTTTGTGATATAAATTTAATTTCAGTCCAGTTGTTAAACTATGCTATGATGCGAATCCTTACAAACAGTTATTGGCCTGTATACCCAACCCAGCACTCAGTTTCAATTTTAAAAACATATTCCTCATTCAGAAAGTGCAAGCAAATATAGACATTAAAAACTAAATACTTGTTGTTTGAGCTGTGTGTATTACCACCACTCAGCAATGACATATAGTCAAACAGCATTTATTACACAGTAATTACACATCTGCAAATGTTTTCTTTTTCTGTTTTTGAGAGGATGCTTTGCTTCTGTTTACAGCAGACATTGATACTTTGGACAACAGCAGGGATGCAACAAAAAAAAGGGAACTAGAGCATGCCAGTCAAATTCTGAATTTCCTTTACTTGAAGACTCAGTTAGGTTGAAACTGTATCCTACTCTTACCCCAATACAAATTGAAGAATTTTAATACAATCTGATAGCTAATAATCTTTTAATTAAATAAGACTCAAGACTAAACTGAAAGAAAGACTGAGACAGATTACCTTTGCATATTTAATAGGATATTTCCTCCAACTTAAAAGTAAGCCCTTACTGACAACAGGATCAAGCCAATTTTAAAAGGATCAAGACTTAGTCTTCAAAGTCTAAAATCAATAATTTGGAAGCCCAAAAGAGTTCTATAATCTCAACAGGAAGAGAAAGTTTGGTGCAGCCAGGATTCAGAGGCTGGTAATGTTCAGAAGCTAACCAGAGAGAAATAAACTTGGATCATTATTTACATAGGTTAAACTAAATTCAAATAGCTAAAAATCAGCAGAAAAACATTCATAGCCTTGAATCTAAAAAAAAGTTGGACTCCACTGAACACTGCCATTGGTACTTTTACACCCATGTGGACCATAATCTCTAGGTCCAGAGAAGTTAAGCTTATTTTTCAATTACTTAACTGGGTCTCTGAGATAGAAAAGAGTTAAATGAGAAGGTTCTTGCTTTCTTGTTAAGGGTTGACACACCTGTTTTTCCCACAACAGGATTAAGTAAACAGCTTAATCAATCATGCTGTCCATACAGAAGCCTGTAAAAAGGTGGATTTATATGTGGATCCTCAATAATTAATGCTTCAATTTTACATTTTTTGCAGTGAAATGGCTTATGCTTCATTTGAGTATATTATTGCCATTATTCTTACCCATGTGTTATTTGCACTGTGACTTGGGTTTAATTCTAAATTCATGCTTTTCCTAGGATTTTCTAACCATCTTACTCCCCAAGCTCAAGGGTTGTATTTCTGAGAGTTTTAAAAATCTGTTAAAACCAAAATAATTGGTTGCTTTTAATATTAGAGTGTGCCTGTAGGTATAATCTGATATAAGGTATTAGAGTGTGCCTGTAGGTATAATCTGGTATAAGGTTCAAACCTCTAGGAATCATACAAAGAAAAAAAATTTACAGCCTGCTAATATCCTCCAAGCCCTTCCAAGTGTTATAAAACAAAGCTTTACACTACATCTTAGTATATGCAACAATTAGCTGAACTTTCTTGATGTTCTGCCTGGAAATTTCTTTAAAAAAAAAAAAAAAAAAAAAGAAAAAAGGAAAAAAAATACCCAGGGAGCAAGGAGGGGCTCACTGAGTAGAGTCATAGCAAAACTACATCCTTTTAAAGGACTTGACTTCAGCAAAAGAAGCCTAAAAGATAAATAGGAGCAAATAGAGCTGTTTCCATGTAAAGAGATCCATTAAATGCTTGAATGGCTCTTACTAATGAATAAAGCTCTCTGGGATAAAGCAGTGAGTCGGTAAAGCAGGTGCTACGATGAGAGGCAGACGCTGGAATGCAATTGCCAGTTAGGTTGCCTTTTTCTGCCTGTTCAAGATAATCACTTCAGTGCCTATAATAGATCTTTGTGGGAGTTATTGCCACAAATCAAGAGTTTTAAACCCTTTAGCAACAGCTAAAATTGATCATTTTGGAGACAGGATTGAGAACACTGAAGAAATAGAAATACCAGAACAGAGGCAATTCAGTTCTGTTACAGTAAGAAACAAATGGGTTGACCTGGATTAACAAAGCTAGTAATATTACACAGAGCTTCGTCCTTCTTCAGTAGTTTCCATCTGAGTCTCTCAGCATTTGCTTGAGGGAGGAAAGCATTTATTTCCCTTTGGTCTTTGGAGAACTAAAGAACAAGAAATGAAAGTAATTTGTCCAAAGCTGCACAAGTTTCAAAATGAGCTGAATACATAACCCCCAAAACTGAGTTCCTTTTCTCTAAGCTTACCAGCAGTTGCAGAAAGGTAGCATTAGATACCAGACTTTTTCATGCCACCTGGATTGTTCAACTAAGAAAAATAAATAATTAAATAAAAGGTTTATTGTTTTATTGTTTTAAGACTAAGAATAAAAACTATTAGAGTATCCTCTAATACACATCAGGAGAAAAAGTGTAGAATGAGAACTCAGACTCTATCCCAGATCTTCTCTTACAATTTGGGATGGATAATTTTACCCAGTATTTACATTTCTTTGTCTTTAAATAATGAATGTGACTATGTACCTTGCATGATTTATCAGTATATAGGATGCTTTGGGGAATTCTACTGTAAGAATCTAGTATTAAAATACACTTCACTTTACTTGAACCTATTACCCATTTATTTTGTTACTCTAGAAGAGCTTATATGCATTGGTATAAATTATCTTTGACATATGCACATCCCTACTGTGACTGATCAGATCACTGTACTTATGTGCTTTGTTGATTCCTATCATTGTAGCAACAATTCAGCTAATCGGGATATTTTCTTATACCATCATTTTCTCAAACCATCATTTTCTCGTTGGCTACTCCTGTCTTACTTGCCGTACTGCTGTGTGCATACATGCTAATTACTGGTCTCCTGACTTGGCACCTCTGTACCTTTCAGACATGATGGAACTTCTACTGCCCCACATTTCCTTTCAAAGCACAAGGTGGCTATTTCATCGCAGCTGAAATCTTTGAACATTCTTAAAAGTAAATAATATCCTTCGCCCTTGGAAATGGAGAGAGTATGGCAATGATCAGTGATTCACAGTGTGGGATTTTTAAACACTTCATTTTCATCTTACTTGAAGTATTTTATGTCTTTGAAATAAAGACACTAACATGAAATGAATTGCCTTTCTGCCTAACAGCAGTGTCTTGCATTAATGATCAATTACACCTACATCCAAGAACAGACTTCTGCTAAGAAAAGTAATAGGATTTAAACTTGAAATTATGCTGAATAGAATTGCAGCACTTTTGCACCTCTTTTCACTTATATGAGAAGATCTCACAACTGATATGATAATACTATATTTAACACAAAGCAATATTTGTTAGGTTTATGGCTATGATTTTTCCAAGAAAAAATGTCACCTGGCATTTCTTAAACCCATGACCAGCTAATTCTTACTGGGTGTCAATCAGACAGCCCAACAAACTGAGCTTTGGGGCTTCTGGGTTCAGGTTTTCCTCAGCCGCATGTCAACTTCCTTATGCCACTTAGTTTGCCTCTCTTCTCCTCTGCAGAAAAAGGAAACTACTTTATCTTTGTCAACACTGCGCTGCAAAGCCTACTCAACAGTATCGGTAAATCACTCTGGGTATCTTCAAGTGCAATGCGCTCAAAATGCTTTGGCCAATAGTTTGCTATTACATAGAAGGAATACAGACTGAACTTATGGTTATCCTTTAAGATGTACAGCCTTCAACGATTTATTTTCCCTCACTGAATCACTAAGTGCAATAGAGGCATAAATGTTTTTGGAACAGTGCATTTCTCTAAACAAATTTCAAGTCTTTACTTCCTTTTTAATGCAAAAACATATGAAAAGGTACAGACACAAGGAAGTGTGATAAAAACAAGTAGAGAACCAGGGAATGAAAAGTTTTCAGTACAATTTTAAATGAAACTAAATATATTAATCACTTTCACTACTAGGATAATAAGAGTAATTACACTGTTTCACACAGATTCTTTTAGGAAGATTGTGCTTTTCACTGCAGGACTCTTTCAGTCCAATTCAGAAAAACAAGTTAAGAAGCAATTCCTGGAAATTAAAATCAAACTAAAACTAATAAAATGAGGAACATTTTTAAACAGTGCAAATGGAAAAAAAAAACTTCAAATGAAATACCCAGAGAAGTAGTAAATTACCAATTTTTTGCTGAACATTTTTTGAGTAAAGCATGAGGTGCTAAATTTAATACCAAAAAACCTGCATAAGTGTAATTGGCCTATGGTATACACCAACAGTATTAACTCTGACAAGATTAAAGGTCTAATCTGATCGTGAAACTAGATTTTCAAAATAGTATTTTCTAAAATCAAAACACTCTTATGCATGTTTGTGTCAGTAGAAGGAAAGCACATCTGTCTCAGTTCCATCAATGGCCTTATTGTAAAGCAATTAAATATTCCTGCATTGTACATGTGATGCAAGCAGTAGAGCTACATGCAAGTGCACTGATCAGGAATTAAACCAGTGATTAATCAGCAAGCTGGCTATTTCATTGCCAAAAATGAAAGATAAAGAAGATGGAAATAATTACTATAGAAGATGAACTTTTTAACCCATTTTGATCACAAAACCACCCATTATAACTCTATAATAAATAAATATATTAATACAAGCTTGAATAAATCAATATAAACTTACAAAAATATTTTTACAGCCTAGAATGTTGCAACTTCACATGTAAAAACCTAAGCTTCAGTAGCACAAGCCAGAGTAAAATTCAAGTCTTCAGGGAGCAACCAGCCACAATTCTCATTCGTTGTTTTCTAAGACTGTTAATTATTCTCCACATACATGAAATGCTCAGGATTTGATCCCGGTAGAGTGCAATCCTTGTGGTTTTATACTCTTTATAGGACAGAAGTCTGTCATGTTGCCAATAAATCAACTACACAAACTTTGAAGGAGGGAGGTGAAATTTTATTCTTAGTCATAACAAGTGCTTATAAAGCAGCTAATAATACTGCCCAAGAGGTAGACGGGCTAGAAAGAAAGAATCACGCAAGCAAATAATACCTTACACTCTTAATTTTTCATTTTGTCTTGCTTACCTGGGCCATTTCCACAATTAACACATCAAGGATTAGCAATTCTTATTCTCTTGCTCTTATTACTTTTATCTCTAAGACTAAAGAGGAATTTAGACAAGTTTTCCATATATTTTTAATGGTGCACAATCCATCTCTTGAGACAATTAATAGCGCCACAAGTAATCTTTGTAAAAACAGATGCCTACTTCTCATGCTGAATATACTTTTCACTCAGTATACTTTTGGAAAGAGTGTGCTGAGTATTAAATGAATTTCTGATCACCCAGGGCAAGGTCAGTGAGACTGTCACTGCTGTCCCAAGCAGAATAATGGAGCTATCAATAACAGTTAGATCAGGGTTAATAAGTGGTAGATAATGAGGGGGAATGGGAGGTCACATTGAAATACACTGCAAACTCCTTGGCTTGCAAAAACTCTCTGTAGCAGGGCTTGCTCTTATTTACACCTTGTCCACAGAAAGAATCTACTTTTCACCATGCATTTAAAATTATTCAGTCTTCATCAGATGCTCATTTTCCCATCAGCTTCAGGCAAATAAGGGCCAAATCCTGCTGCGTAATTGAGTTCCCACAGCTCAGAAAAAAAAAAACAAGAAAACCAAAATGAGGCCAGAACTGAGTGAGGAATATTGTAGTACAAATAAAGATAGTTTTGTCCCAAGTTCCACTGGTTAAGAACAATGAGATAAAAACATCTAGATCTATTTTTTCAGTGCATTGCACAAAGATACATAGTTCATCCTCACAACTCTGTAAAGACTGAGATTCAAGGGGTCTTGTTTGTCTTGCAGAGCATACTAGACAAGGTCATGGCAGAGGTATCACATTATGGTCCACCCATTTGTATAGCCCAAAACCTATCACATTTTTTTCTCCCTGAATACATGGTTGAATAAAACATTAGACTGTGCTTAACCTTTATATGTTCTTTTTGGAGAATACTTATTTCTTTCTACAAGAAAGAAGTTTTCCTGAGTCTTATATTCAAGAGCCTGGAGTATTTTCACCTTTCCAAAGCCCAGCAGCCCAATCCAGCTCAAAAGCAGCATGACAGTACCACTGTCATTGCAATTACTGACACTCAGGAAATACACAAGGTGCTCTGCAAGAGCACAGGAAAGGACTATGTGTGAGCCAAATATGCCACCATTCAGTTCTGATCCAGCCCTTGGGCCTTCCCAGCAAGACCGCTAGCTGCAGCTATGTCTGTAACTTAATGTTTTAGATGGACTGAAATGTTACAATACACTGCAGTCTGTGCTTGCATGAAAACTTTCCACAAAACATTTACTTCAGCCTCTGAATGGTGAAACTGTTAATCTAACACAAACTACTAGGCTGACTTGGGCAAGCTTCAATGGGTTAATTCAATACTCCTCACAATTTACCTGCAGAGTTTCCATGGTCTCTGCCCAAAGTCATTTTGTGAGATGATGTATGGTTTATACTCTACAAGTCTGTGGTAATTAAGGCTGGCTACTGACCGAGCTTCATGAGTGTGAAATCTCACATAATGGGATGCATTAACACAAATCCCTGTCAAAGCCTGCAACCCACTGTGGAGATGACTAGCAACCAAGTTCCCAGTCAGACACAGGCTGATGTGGCAACTGCTTTTGCTGCATGACTGGATGATGAAGGAGTCCAAAAGATTATAGGGCTGTAAGATAGGACACAATATGGAAAAGACTGAGAACCGTTACAGCAGGCCTTCCAGTCTCTTACCGGAGAGGCTGACTTCTCAAACTCTACACATCTTGTCATGAATATTTGGACCTAAAAAAAGAAAAATAGCATCCTTTAAAACTGTCAGCACTTGATAATACTGTCACTTTAGTATCAGCAGAGCATAAATGGACAATATTCAAAACCATATCCACAGTTTGTCCCCTGGTTTGGTTTTATTTTGCTGTCTGGTGCAGCTAACTGCAACTCTTCATTCTAAATAATGTGGTTATGTTGAGGACTGAAATTACTGCTGAGGTTGAATCAGAGATACACATTTGGAAATGGCTTCAGTAAAAAGAGATGCATGCTGTAAAGATGCTGATTGAAACAAAATATTATAAAGCTATTTTTCACCTAAAGAATAAAAAAGGGTTACGAAAAATGGCCAATGGTGTCTCCTCTCACTGGGTACTTAGACTCACATGAATGAATATTTTACCACACTTCACCACCACTGAGCAATTCGAATTTCCTACATGTCATCATGTACTGCAGTTACAGCTAAACAGGGCTTCTTCCCCCAAAAAACCTCCACCACAACCTTTTTACTCTACTACTGTCTCTGTCAGCATCAGGATTACCTAAGAGCTGCTTTTTGTCTCTCTGTCCATCTGACCCCAGCCTATTTGGACAAAGAAACATCATGAAAGAGCAGTGAGCTTCCACAGACATGTATCACCTGCATGCCAGTCAACACAGAGGCAACAGGGGCCCAGAAATAAAAATCAGGGTTGGCAGTTGATTTGTTGGAGTAAAGGAGGAACAAGACCTAAGAAAGCAGGGGATGCCAAGAAAATATTACTCCCTTCCCCTTATGCATACATATTCACACAGAAATCCATGGTTATCACGCTGCTTCTCTTTGCATAAGTACAAATCAGCAGTACCTTTGAGGAAGCATTTTAGTCAATGTGGATATAATTTACTTCTTTGCAGAATCAGCTATAGTCTAGATAAATGTGTATTTCCTGATATGTATTTAACTTAACCTAAACCTTTGGTGAGGAGATTCTACTCACTTAAATATTTTCCAGTCAGCTTTCCCAATTCTCTTGCATCCTGATAATCATTCATGCAATGTACCACACCTGCCCTCCAGCTAAAACCTTACCCTCTCCTAATTTTATATTATGACACTCCATGCTGGTTTCTTTAGATGATAAGGGCACAAGTTTAGGTGAACCAGCTGCATTTTCAGGATCTATCTTTGGTAAAGTTTACACTCCCAGGAAAGATGTGGCTGGTTTTTTAACTCTCAATAGATCTCAAATTTAAAAAAATAAAACAACAAGTATTTCACAACTAAACAAAGCAGGAAGAGAACCCTACATTATAACATTAATAATTATGATCTTACATTATAAGGCCAAAGTGACAATGCAACCGCCAACAAAAATTCATGTCTAAATCTGCACAGAGCTGGCAACTATTTTGTGCACTTTTCCGCAGCCTCTTCAAAAGAAGAAGCTATAAAGCTGCTTCAGACCTGGCTGTCTTCTTGTCTTCTTGATGATACACTACAATAAAACAAAGGAAGAAGCAGAAGAGAGTTCACATATCTGTTCTCAGATCTGCAATCTAGATACTGATGTGGAAGGCCCATTGGATAATCCACAAAAAAACAGGTAACTGGATAGATATACAAGTATTGCTGTTTCTTCTTTTCAGAGAGAAGGAACTGAAGTTTTGAAGTTTTAAAGTTTTATTTAATGTCTAAAACAATAGTGGCATGCGTGGTCACACTGCACCTCCTCCTTTCTTGAAAATACACTGACTACATCGCATCACCTTTTTTTATAACACACTTGCATTTTAAAAGTCACAGGACTACTAATAGAGACTAAATAAGCAGATGCTTGCACATTTAGTCAAATGTGCAGCCACCAAAAGGTACTCCTATGATGAATATCACATGTTCACACACTCTTACGTTTGGGTTTTTTAACAGTCTGGTACTTTAGTGTTGCCAGAGGATTATAACATAGCATCCTGATGCCACCCAGCTCTGGGATTCTCTTCCACTCCACAAGAAAGGTCACTCTGCAATATGCTGCTCTCTTCCATTTCACTCTGAAAGTGGATTTCCCTCCAAAGCCATTTTCCTAACGTGCGCTCTCTCACCTCAGGTGGAGTGCTTCTTACACTGCATCGTCTTTGGTCTTACACCAGCCTTACTCAGATAATCAATGGACCTTTCAAATAGTCATCTTCCTCTTTCCCACACTAGTCTGTCTGAATTAGAATGACAGCTTACCTGCCACCAGGGAAATTAAACTGTCGATCCTAATCCTGTAGAGCTGTAAGAGGGCACTTCTCTATCAGCTCTCTCCCCAACACTGTCTACACAGTTGGAATCTCTTCTCAGAAGAGAGAGAAGAGCAATCAATAGTGTCACTGAAGAAGATGCCATCACCATCACAGTAGCACTTAACCACTGCAGTGAACCACATGCTTCTGATTAAGATGCCCAGGCAGGGGCCGATTGATTTGTCAGTGCATAGCATACTAATCATGAGCTTCCCTGCCCTGTTACCCTCCTCCTTCCTCAAACTCCTCCTCAGAAAGGAGGGAGCATATTGGTGAACACGGTGCTTAAAACCACAGATAGGAAGAAGAAAGGCTGATAACTGATTGTGATCTGTGAACTCAGCTACTGAAGTAATGACGCACATGGGTATAACTTCTGGAGGTAGTGAAGGAAGAGATAAAAATGGCCTGTTAGACTACATTTAGCCCATCTCCCTGGAGACTGGTACAAAACAGTGTATTCTTTAGGGCTGTGTCAAGTCCACTTTAAAGTGACTAGATCAATTCCTCGAGAGACTATTCCAGAGCTCAGCAGGTTCCACTGCTGGTAACAACACAGGGGATTTTTTTTCCCCAGTGCTATTCAATGTGATCTTTTCTGAGTTTTCACCATGTCATTTCCACTTCATTGAACCACTCAAGTTACTCTATTTTTACCTTCCTTGCTGGTGTTTGCAGTCTCAGACGTTTGACACAGGAATAATTCTTATTGCTACTAGCTATTTTCAAAACACTGCCACTGTATCATGGGCACTACATGAGCACAAATATAACCTCCATGGATTGCTTTTTAATCCAGCAATTTCAAGAGGAAATAGAAATAGATGTTAGGAGAAGCAGTAAGATAGAAATGATGAAGATACAGTACTGAAGAGCAGAGCCTGGTGAGGAAATTGACGTGGTAAAGATGCTGTTTAGTTCTTGGAGGATATTCCATGCTGGCATGGAAGAAGCTCCAGAAAGGCTATAATTTATTATACTAAACCAGCTTCTGTCATGGCCTTGTATCAAGACTCTAGTCTCTCTTTAAAAAGTCAGTGCATACAATTTAGTTATGGCCTTGCCTAAGAACCAGCCAAAGAAAACCATTCCCAAAGTAGCCAGGAAGCACCCAAAGGATCAAACAGCTGTTCTGTTTATTTTGCCCAGGCTGGCTGCTGCTGCTGCTGCCGCCACCAGTTAGGAAAATTTAAAGATATAGGAGCAGTAGTTTTTGAGCAGTAGTCAATACAAGATTGATTCCCATCATCAATCATTAACAAGAACATCAAACCTGACTCTTCACAGCTGTCTTCCCAGCACAGCACAGCAGTTTCATTTTTTTCTCCTTCTTCCTGTTTTTCTCATGACATTAGCAGCTCAGCCACAGCTTTGTGCCAACACTTCATCCTGCAAGGTACAAGTTAGTTTTGCTGGCATTCTGAAAAGTCCCAGAGCATCCTTGCCTTCAAACACTCCTCTTTTTCAAATTTGATCACATCATCCTGATAACAAAAAGAAACATGATATTTCATTGCAATCATTGCTATGCTATCATTTCACTGGAATGCAAGCAGTCACTGAAGTGCTTATACAAAACACAGATTACAGTTGTCTGGTCTGTTGTCCCCCTTTGTTCCTTGACATAGATGGCTCTGCACTCGTGTTTCCAAATCTTTCTGCAATATCACATGCAGGGGCATTTTCAGATGCAACCTACTACTAGCCATATTTTTTGGCATTACACCTTTGGATTTGCCTCTCTCTGAATGTTTTTGATTCCTTCCTACTATACACGTCACATTCTTTTCCTCCTTATAAGATAACTTGAAATGCCTTTATGCCTCATCATCTTACCTGCCTAACAAATCCTCCTCTTCTAGTTCAAGAGAACTGAAAGTGATAAATATGGTTTATACACCACCTTTTTCTCATTTTTCCTTCAACTTGAGTTTTTAACTTCCTTGCCTTAGTAGTATTTAAAAAAAAAAATACAGAAGTACAGGCTTTTTGACTGTCAATATCTGAACTTATTTTAAACTCTCTGTGTTGGGAGTACTTGCGGATTCAGAAAAAAAGGTGTTTATTCCACTTCTTAGATCAGCAACATCTCTCTCATGTAAAACCCAGTTAGCACAGCACTTCATTTGACTCTAGATCTTTCCAACTTAATACATTATTGTTCATTATTAACTTTTCTGTCCTCTGCCGCTTCAACCACACTTTAAATCAGAGTTTCACAGCCCTCAGCTCATACATACAGTTATTTCATATTTGAAATAGACTTTTTCAGCAATTTGGGAAAACACAAAGGAAAATAATGCCACTCATTTCTGCATGGGCAGGAATACTTCTCTATAGCAAATACTACTGGAATATTAAAAAGCAGCATATATAATTATACCCTTGGGAGTCATCCCATATCTCAGTCACCAGGTGGCAATTTCATCCCATTATGTGTTTCATTATAAGTAGGCAATGGCCTAAATGGTGTGGAAAGATGAATGCGTTTTCAGTTGATGTCATCTGTAGAAAGACTAAGATACTGCCATGGCAGGCAGGAAAAATGGTTTTTCATCAGAGACAGGAGCTGATGACTTCACATAAGTGGAACAGCTTTCCTTCTTTTATCTGTGGCCATTCTAGTGTTCACCTACAATCAGAGAAAATCCCTAGCTTTCCATCTGAAAACTAGCAACTAGCATTTGCGTAAAACTTGGCAATCACGAAGGAAGTCATGATATCATTATGTTAAAAGGAACTTATCTCCATTCAGTCAGCAGTTTTGACCAAGAAGGGGGCAAAAAAACAAACTAAGTCCCTTATCAGCCCTTTCTCAAATAGAATGAAACCTGACTTTCTGGTATTACATGGGTTTTGAACTGATTATATAAATCTTCCCTGACCCTTGACATTTTCTTTGCAAACACCATATTTCCTGAAGTCTCTGACATCTCTTTTCAATCCCAGTGATGTTTGTCTTCATCTCTCTGCCTCTGTCAATCTCCTAGATCTGGGGCTAAGTAAGAAAGATAACATGTATCCTTTGCAAGTCACATCAGGGAGTGACTTCCTTCCTTTGAATCATTCATTCTTGATCTTTACACACAGCATAACAAAATAACTAATTACATACAAGCCTATGTGGCAGCAGTTAAATGTTCAACTTTGCAACATCTCGTGCCCAGCTCTGCATTTATCCCTTTTCCTGAACCAGGTGGACATTACAAACCCAGAGACAAATTTAACTTTCTTCTGAATACACTAGTGTCAGTGAGTTAAGATTTAAGGCTTAAAATTGCTAATGAGCTAAATTTCCTGTTTTGTTTATGAAGGGTACTGACTAACAATATATTTCTGAATTTTGAGTGTTTAATTTTCAAAACTACATGGTTTTGATGTCTAAAAGAGGGAGAAGTCATGTTTTATATATAAAAGTCAGCTTTGTTTATAAAATATGCAGACATTCCAAATCACTGACAATTAAGTTAAAGCCTTTATGATCTGACTGTGTTCAACTTCCAGCTTTAAAATCTCCAACTGCCTGGAAGGGAATAATTTATATATACCTATTTCACATCAGTGTGGAAGTTTTTATAGAAATACCCCACACCTACAGATGAAAGGATATAAGTAAACTCACTTCTTTTCAAATCTCTTTTTTTAAACAGGAAAAAGTATATCGCGTGATGAGGCTATTTTCAAACCTTCAGCAATTACAGATGATTCATTCTGCAGTTCCTGAAGTGTTCCTGATCAACTTTGTCAAGCAGAAAAGCTGTTTGGAAAGCTGTAATCAGGCAGCAATTATGTGTTTTCCACTGATGCTGAAATAGTCAACATTTTAGAGGTAGTATGTCATAAGGTTTATGTATTTCCCTTCACTGCAGTCTTGACAATACAATTCTTCTCATGCATAAGCCAACACTGAAGAAAGACAGCTTGGAAGGAAATCTCATATCCCCTTGTTATGTTGCTCCCATTCTCCCATGCTCCATTTGAAGTCTGAACACACTGTGTACAACAAACAGCTGGGAGCATAAAGGGAAGTATTCCTTGAACTTCATTATCACAGAGATACTGTCACACCAGAACAGACCATTTTAAATTTGCTTTCATATGGAGATCAACAAGCTTAAGCTTTAGGGCTTTAACAAAACCAGCACTGTCTTGATAGCAGAAAGACCTTGTCAGTGGATCCTTCCAGTGGGGCTACTACACAGTACAGACTGAACATACCCTCCCTTATGAGAAACCCAGCAGATCAACAAGAATACTTGTCATTTCCTTAAGACAACTGTACCTTTTCTGAAATGTAAAATTAAGATGATTGAACCTGTATTAGGTTTATGTGGCAAGGGTTTGGAGGGCCTTTGTGAGAAGACACAAGAAGCTACTCCCATATTGGACACAGCTGGGAGAGAAGGCAGGGGAGAAGATGTTTTTAGTTCTGCCTCTGTTTCCAACTATCCAACTCTACTTTTAATTGGCAGCAAAGTACATTAATCTTCCCCAGATGTTTTCTAGCTAGCAGGGTAACAGTTTGGACTATCACTTCAGAAACACCAGTCACACTGTCAGCAGGCCCACAGAACCTCCACAGAGGATGTTGCCCAGTTGCAACCATGACACCCTCATGACTCAATTTTTGACTAGCCTGCTTGTAAAGATACCCTCATTTAACACGCAGCAACCCCCTGAATGATGATCAGCATCCTGGTTGTGGAAGGACATGCCAACCTGACAATCCAGACAGAGCTGTGAGAAAGCAAAAATGAAACTGCCCACATTAAAGCACCTTCTATATAAATGAGTTATCCTGCAATTGGTCAGTGGCGACTACAGATATTTTCATTCCCCTTATCTCAAAAGCCATGAAGAACTTTAATGTGCTTCTTAAATCTGCTTGGAGAAGCGCAAGTTTGCTTGCAGCCACTATCAGCTACCTCACAAACCAAGACTGACGAAAACAGTTGGCAACTAGGCTAGCAATTGAGAAAATTTGCTCTTGGGATAGCTATTTAAAACAGTTTTCACTAGATTCATGGAAAATTATGCTTTTAGCAAGAACTGTACTATATTCCCTTCAGCTTCAGACAGATGATACTAATATTTTCACACTAGTGGCACATCAGTGGAGAGCAACCACTTTCATGTTCCACAGACCTGGCACTGACACCCGTATAAAAGAATACATGCAGCTGCTGCACCTGGCCAGTAAATAAAGGGAAGATTAGAAGGTGTTCGCCAGCTGTGAGGAGGTTGCCAAGGGATATATTTTATTTGTCCTGCCTCCTCATCAGATGTGGGCACTGTTTACTTACAGATAACTTTAAAGCAGAAACAAACTTCTCCAGAACTTCATCAATTCTCTCCTTAATGTTGCTGTGTATGAAGCTTTTAACACTAACATAGAGAAGAAAATACTTTTTCACTACATGTGAAAATGGATTCCCATTAGGCATAAACTTCTTATGCAAATTCTAACGTGTTAAACCTTATTTCCAATAAGGCTTTGTTTCCCTGTAGCATCCTGCTTTTCCCCCAGCTCTGTTGTCAGTATCGTTTTATAGCAGGATTATGAAATGTTTATACAGGAATACCCTGATAAATATGAAGCGTTTCACCTGAGTTCAAAAAATTCTCTGTTGTCTGAAGTAACTGCTATAAACTTTTCCTACCTCCCAGAAAGAAGGATTTCTTCTGAACTCATTCTGAATGCATATTCTGATCATTTAGTATGAAAAAAGTAATGGTGATGCCACTAAATATATAAATAATAAAATATATAAATAATAAATATATCTATATAAATAATATATATACATTAAAATATATTACAGATGTAGAAAATCTATCTGCACTAAACATATACTATACGTTCCTATGCTTCATATGAAGCTAACTTCATATGTTATATATACACTATATGCCACAGCGAGTTTTTTGACAGCCTGGGCCATTTCAAAACCTGTCTCAACAAATCCACACATGCCTTTGCAATTACCACATTTCTTAATAGAAACACATTGTTGTATTCTTTCTTTATTTTTCAATGCCAGATATCCTGTGCAACAACAGAGAACATGCCAAGAAAATATGGAAAGGCTTATATAAATTCTAAAATCATTATGAAAGAAAAAGCAAAACCAAAAGACAATTATTTTAACCAATTTCCACCTTTTAGTTGTTATATTTGAGAATTTTAGTATGCAGTTGACACTTCAGTTGTTCTGATATGAACCTCTCAGCATATCTGCGTGTAGCAGAAGATGAGTTCTTCAGTCAGACCAATGCTTTCACACAAATACCCCTATGCTTCATAAAAGCATTCTCAGCATTAGGTAGGTTTTAATAACACAGACTAGAGTCTGGAAGGCACAACAAACTAAATGGTGCATATTATAACCATTAGCAAGGGAGCCTTTTGTTATCCAGAGATTAAATGTGTCTGCTGGTGCATCTTCCTGAACAGACATTTCTTCCTAAAATGTGTTTCGTACAATACAAAGCTTTCTGACTTACAAGGTAGGCACTGCATTTGTACGGATGTCTATTTTCTGCCTGTTTAAGAAGAAATAGATTGACTTTTCCTTTATCCACATCATCCTGCTTCAAATGTCAGATGTCTCTGAAGCATAAAGAAGCAAGATGTAGCTTTCTCAAATTCTTTTAAATGTTGTCTAGAAAATTGCCTTCTCCTCCACAGCCAGGATGTGAGCTGCTGCAGTTCTCATTTCCCTCTTCGCAAGAAAAATCCCTCATTTCCTCTCTTCTGACTGAACATCCAACCTATTTTGGACTGTGCACCCATTTTACTGTCTTGGATTAAAACTGATCAGCAGAAAATACAGCAAAAATTAGTAACAATCCAATGTACACTGCTTTCCCAACTGTTTTACTGCCATTGCTTCTTTTAATATAGAGAGCTTTCTATTCCTCGGACTTTTAATGAAGTATTTATGCCTTTTTAAGGACTCCCAACTCTGAGTCCCCTCAAAGAATGGTTCCTGTTAGGATGCCACATGACATTTCTGAAATGGTTGCTTTTCAACCATGTGAGAGTAGTGTGCACATCATAGCTTTTTCTGCTGTTTCTGCTGGTGAAGGAAAGGCTGGATGAGCTGCTTTAGAAGGGGTTAATTTCTCTTCACACAGCTGGACATGTTTTCTTTCAGTCCACTCCAGCTTTGAAAGTCCGTTCCTACATCTTCATTTTGTACCCAACAGTACCTCTTTTCAATATAGAAATCTCTAGCAAATCTGACAGAAGAGCTTCACTTTTAATCTAAAAGGCTCTGACGTAAGAGCATCTAAAACCACAACATTTTTTGGGAGCACCTTCAAAGTTTTCTAGAAAGAAATGCTACCCTGTACATCAGTTTTCTTGAGGGTGTAACCTGCATGTTACTCCATACAGCTTTAAAAACTAAGGATACAGTTTGTGTTAAAGCTCATGTTTAAATATTCTTTCTGTTTTTCTTCCTTGCTTTTGCTTTTTTTCTTCCCGGAACTGTGTTCTGGACCTTTGTATCATTCAGTTGATATGATATAGATTTCCCCAATTTCATTTTTTTCACAAGCAGACCCAATCAGATAAACTCCAGTAACCCCTATTTATTTCATGGCTGGAGAGCAACTGGCCAATCAAAACAAACTATAAGCTCTCTACAGTATTAAAAAAAGGATATTTTGAAGTAAGTATTTATCCAGAGGTTGCCAACTATTATAATAGCCTATTCTGTTCTCAGACCTAACAAACAATAATGTTCACTTGGCATTGTTTAGTACTGTTTTAACAGAATAATTTTTACCAAAGTTGGTGGTCCCTGTAAAATTTCAGGAAAAGAGGTATTTCCATTGTATACCAATTTCCAAAAGCCATCAGACTGTGATTTATCATTATCTCTAATAGTCAATACTGCTGAGCTAAATATTTTTCTGAAAGTGTTTTTTTTCCTATTGCCTGGCAATGCTCTTCCTAACAATTGGCACCTGCAACAGCCCTCTAGCTTCTTTTTAAGGTTGTTTCCCTTAAGCAACCAAGACTGAGTTGTGTAAAGCTGACTAAATTGATCTTTTCTAATTCAGAGTAAACCCTTTGCTTTATACACACGCCTTTCTACCTGACATTTACCCATGCTTTTTCAGCCTGCTGGCACACACAGCATGATGTGTTGATTTTCTAGGATCTCATTTCTGAGTTCCTTTAAATACTCCACCACTGGCTGGTTCAAGTCTCCCTTACGGTTTGTGAATGTCACATCACCTGTCAAGGTATTGATAATGATCTTGCATTTCTATATAAAAAAAAAAAAAAAAAAAAATCTAAATGATTGCAAGCAGGGGTGAAATGGGCTATGAAAATGTTTTTATTTCTAATGCATATCTGTCTTTGGCATGCTTCAAAGGCAAGCAAACCATTTCATCACAAATATGATTGTATAATGAAGCTTGGTAATTACGGGGAAGGAGAACAGTAAAAACGTTCACAGGGGTCAATGACAGTCCTAAAAAAGACAACGCTTACTCTTTGGCCACATTTACTACATGAAGAATTTTACAACAATTTAGTGGAGCTTACTGATTAAATCGCTTGATTAAATTCATCTGCCATTCTGACCACGAAAATGAAAGAGATGCTGTACATGTTAATGCTGTCAATTCCCAAAATAACTGAGAGAGGGGGATATGTTATAAAAACTTTTGGGATATATAATATAATATTCCCTGCTTTTGCTTGCAGAAAGGAATGGAGTATCAAAAAGACAGGGATAGATGTCATCACCAGCTTTAACTCTGTAGCATAAAAGGGTATCATTGCTCTCTTTGCAGATAGTAAATAACTGTGCACTAAGGGTTGTGACAGCCAAGTCTTTTTTGGAGAAATCCTTAGTCTCCCACCCCAGTTCAAGCTGTGTTGCTCTGCTTGTGCTCCCAGTGGGTTCTACTGGCACTTTTCCATCTTTTGAGATAACTGGCGCTTTTTCTTATCTTGTAATAAGGAAAAGCATTATCCATCCCACTTCTCTTGAAAGTTTTCACTCTGATTTAGGGTAAGAAAAGACACCACTTAAAAAAAAAAAAAAAAAAAGAAAAGAAAAAAAAAAGAATTCTGTGGATTTACAGTGTGATCATGTAAAAATGACTTGCTTTCAATTCCTCACCCTGAAACTCATAATATATCTTAATATTTCTTTAGTATGCAATACAGAGTAGCCATTGAATAGACGGAGATGAATACCTGTCTGCCATCCCTGCTTTAAGGAAGAAGTACTATGATGCTTTAAGAACATAAAGCTGTAAATAGCTGTGAATACAGATGCCTGGGTTATGCACTGAAAAGGATTATGATGTCATCTTAACAATATAAATTTCCAGCCCCTTCCTTTTGCAAAGTACTTATACACTAAAAGGCCTGTTCTTTCTGTAAATCTAAGGTCTTATTTCAACATATTCAAGAAATTCCAATTTATCTCCCCAGCACATTGATGTCAACTCTATAGCAGCTCAGATTCTTTCTCCTGAGGCCCTCACCAACAGTATTTACTCTGTTGAGAAGATTAATTGTGCCCAGTTAAACCTTCTAGACCTGCTTGTGTTTAACACAATTATATACCTGCCTGAAGTTAGTATTTTCTATTTTGTTTCCTGTCCTTTGTCCATCCTTGGCATATCTCTTTCACAAAGCAGAAGCTGTACAGTCTGGCTTGCAGAGGCTTCACTGCTATTATGAATAAGATTCAAAGTCCCTGATCGTTTCTTCTTTTTTATTTAAATTATCAGGGTTTCTCTCAACAAATGTTACAGCAAATATAATACTCTATTTAACCTTTTCTTTACCCAGTAGCTGCTAATCTGGATGTCCTGGGAATCTTATCCTCAGCCCTGAAATGTATGTCTAGAAACTGGAAATCCTAAAAAACTTAGCACACACATATAAAAATATCTACTTCTTATCAAGTTCTTAAGTATCTTAAAAATGAAAGCCTGAAATCAAGTACATCTAAAATGTATTTACTTCAGCTCTTTTATATATTTGTCTACAGAATTTGAGACTTTTCCTTTTCTGAGGTCTCATTTTATCTCTTTCCATCTTCTCAGTATCCTAAGCGGGGGTTTGGTTTTGGCAGAACTATTATTACACTTCCATTACATAACTAAAATAGATTTATAAGCTGTAAGATGTATAATATGGTTATAGCTTTTCTTGAATATATATTTATTTTCATAACATTCAGAGCTAACTGAGACAGAATAGCAGAGAAAACAAACAAAGAATATGAAGAATTAGCACAAGGGCTGCAGACATGCAAACTCCATCACAAACTATCCTGCAGGTTTTCAGAATTCTTTTCTTTCTGCTCCGGTCTTAGCCATAGGTAGTCCCTGGCATTCCAGAAAAACCTGCAGTTTCTGATTAATGAGCAAATAAAATGTTAGAATGGAGTCATATATGAGAAATACAATAAATTACACTGACACTTCCAAGGGGCATGCTTTTCTGAAGAAAAATATTACCAATTATTAATTGTAGTATTGCTGAAGGCAATCTTACCTTGCCTCATGAATTACTTAAGGATCCCAGTAATACACCAATAGAGAGAAAAGCCTTAAAGCAAGATATAAACACCGATTAGTAAAGGTTGGTATATACAATTTTTCTATCTGAACACATATAAATGTAATTGTAAAAGTGGTTATAGCCAGTTTTGCAGCAGCCAATCTGGGGAATTTTCAGACAGAAAAGAGGAGTTTTCCTATTCTGCAGCAGAAACGTTACTTTAAAACAAGTTGCAGCACAGTGTGAAAATGTTCTAGAAACATTCTGTGAACTGAAGGTGGAGATGACCAGCATCACCCATCTTCTTTGCAAGCACTAACAGATTGACAGCTTTTTTCCTTCTTTTTAATAGCAATATAATTCTCAGAATGTATGATTCTATATTCAAAGGATATTCCCGTGTTACTCTGAAATGCAAAAGAATAATTTAGGGGTTTTTCTTCCAGCCAAGGACTAGAAATGTAATGTTTTTTGAAAAGGAGAACAGACTCACAAAATCACAGGCTGCCAGAATCTCTGGTAGAAGAAAAAAACCCCTTCATCTATAGTTGTAAAGTCAATATATTTGTGGCAGAAGTAGTAACAGCTGACCACTCCCTGAAAATTAATATTATTAGATAGTCGTTATCTCATGATCCTCCATGTGCTCCAAACTCATATTCAGAGAATCTTTTCTTTCCTTCTCATTACATATTACAGATATTATTTTTTTTTTGTGTGTTTCTTTATGGTTTACACCATTTTGAAACATCAGTGTCACATGACTATGCCCTAAGACACATCTTTGGCCTGCATCTCTCTGTGTCCATGCATGTGCATGGGTGTCTTTGCCTGAAAAGGCATTATTATGACATGTAGCTTCTTCCATATTTCACAGAATCCCTCTGGTAGGAAAGGAACTGAGGAGGTCTTCCATCCAGCCTCCTAATCAAAGCAAGGTTAACACTGAAATTAGGCCAGGTTGCTCAGTGTTTTAGTAGTTGGGGTCTGAAAACAGTTTGGTTGAACTCTCCCCTTTTCATTTTTTGTTAGGCTTCAACTTGGAGTGGCTTCTGATAACCTGAACTAAACTGGCATTTTGTTAGGCATGGGAATTAAATCCATGTAGATTCGCATCTAGAACAGTTTAACTTCTATGCCTTAAATACTTGGCTACCTGGTACACAACTTCTTAAATTTAATGTGGTGTACCTAATGAATCGACAGACAGGAACCAATTACAAAAGGACAAATACATGTTTTCAGCTTATTTTATCACAGAAGTTAAGTTTCATTACATGAGTCATATATTTGCCTCTTTAGCACCTCTAGCTTTTTCTTTCAAATAAATGCTTTCCAAAGAAGTAGTTTATAATCTCTGTTAGAAAGAATTCATTCTTCATACTGTGCTAAAGTTTCATCAGTCTACTCAATTACATTAATTAAAAATCATGATGGAAGACTTCAAATTCATACATGGCTTTTAAGGAAGTACCACAGCAGGGTTTTTTTGACTAAACAAGGTCAGTCACAGAGTCATATCCCAGAGCTAAAATAGCATTAAGAAGAGTTGCCAGGTTTAGTTCAGAATAGGAAACCGTAGGTTTTGTCCCAGGTTTTCCAGGTGATATGGAAGTCATGCAAACAAAAATCTACTGATTCAGGGCATCTATCCCACAATCATTAAGACACAGTTGAATAATGTGTGCGGACAAGGGTTTTCTGAAAATATTTTACAGCTAGGAAATGCAAACACCTGATAGCTTTTGAAGTACTTGAAATCGCTTTTTGATTTCTGTCCCAAGAGCAACAGAGCTTAGTTCGTGAACCTTTAGCAAACATAACATAAATGTCTAATATAACTACTGTCACTACAAATGTTACCTGCACTTCAGAAGTAGGCTAAGTGTAAAGGCATATAGTAATTTCCCTAATGAAGCTGCCAAACAGAGACAAAAATAGTTCTCCTAAGTCATAGCTGTTACCTGGCTTCCTTTCTCAGTGTTATGGTAGGATTTATGATTTCACTGTCACACTAAACAAACACGCACTTCCAGCATCTGAAGACATCAGCCATTTCCCTTGGCCTGATGATGGGGATGTACTCAAGGAATATTTGATTCATGCATTTGTCACTAGCACCTGCTTTTTTGTCCAGCTTATAGCATGCCCTCAGTCAATTCACTGTGGGAAATTTCCCCTTCTTTCCTCTCCTTCCCCTGCTTTTGGTTAGCAAAATAATCACTGCAGGTAATCTGACAGCAGATGATTAATGTAGGGAAGGGCAGCTTGTCTTTCACAGCTCTGTAGCTAATAAATCCGCTTATGCTTGTTCCCTTGCTTTAAGCAGACAGTTTTAAACTCATGAGCTTGAGCCATACCACTGCTAAGGACAGTCTCGGCACAAATTAAAGAGCCATCCATCCTCAGCCAAAAGGAATAAATCCATTCAATACTCAAAGTCACAGTCTCTACAGTGACCAAAGCACAGGGCTGCTCTGTTACACATCCTGCGCAAGGGGAGCTAATGGGGCCAAACACAAAGTCATACTGTCCTACCTACCCGGTCACCATAACATTTAAGGTAAGCCTCATTACAAGATTGAGCAGTAGAAGGAATTTAGCATAAACAACTAATGTTCATAAAGCCCTCCAAAATCTTTGAGTCCAAACACTGCATTTCTTTCCATGGCATGTAAGTGTTTCAAACCTTAAGACACTAGGTGGAATAAGTAGGGCAGAGTTGCTGTGATATCATTGCTGAGCCTTCCACAGAATGTCTTTCTCCAGATCCTATTTAACTGAGACAAAGGTCACAAATCTCATGTCAAATTAAAGAAAGATAATACAGTTAGTATTCCTTAGAGATGTATCACTTAGCAGAAAGCTTCAGAGAAACAACAGCTTGCAAGCTCCTGAGACTACAGTTCTCATCTCATGCCTTTTAACTGTCAGTCACAACTATGGCACTCTTGAAACAGAGATGTGGCTTGATGGTTCACCCAGGTGAGCCGTTCATCCAAACCCCCATCAAGAGGAGACAGGTTCATCCCAAGGACTCACATAGATCACAGATCCCATGTTAACTCCTGTCTGCCCCTTCATTTCATTCTCCAAACTGGTAACACTACCGCCATAAAAGAGCTAATGAACCAGAGTCCCCGTTTCTTGTCTCCTGCCTCTCTTTATCCAGCAAAAGAGGGGGCTAGCTGCAGGGATTCCTGCTTTCTGTGTCATTGTGATCATGATCAACTCATGAGCTATAAGGAGAAATCAGCTCAGTACTGACTCCTCTTAGCTGCTACTGGACTTGTCCTTGGGATACATAAAACCAATGCAGATGTTAACAGGAAGAAAAATCACTTGGAATGAAAGGCAGCACAAGCAGCTCTGGTTTCAGTGCTGCAAGGCTGGGGACAGAAGGGCTTTCACCACATCCTGCCTGTCTTTAAACAGATGTAGCTACTACTAATTTCCCATGAAAAGTACCCTGACAGCAGTATTTGAAGGGCTTTGTAACAAGCTTGTTGCAAAGGGCAGCTCTCACTGTATTCCTTACTTCCAGTCAAATTAGGTCCTAATTCTTGCACCTGATACACTTCCCACTGAGACTGTTGTGCCTCTTACAGGCTGCTGCACATTTAAAACATAGCTCTGGAGCTCATCTCCCAACCTGCTTCTCTCTCTCCTCCCCCAGATTCTTTTTGAACTGGTCTGTTGTCAAATGTCTTGTCTTACATTTGTCTTGTCTTATCTTAGAACACAATCTCCTTGGGGCAGGTAATATGTCTTTTTCTATATCTCTACAATGTGTGAATTTGATCCCACTCTATAAATGTTTCAGAATGACAATAGTACCAGAGGATACTTGCACTCAAGTGTCAAGCCAAATAAAAGATGAACATTTTACACTACAAATATTAGCTGCTAGAGTATTCTATTTGTAGCACAATTGCACGATATTATTGTAATTGGTTAGCAAAGCCACCAAAGTTTCAGCACAGGCCTTTGCAAAATGGAAATGAATAAAGCAGCTATGGAAATGACAACTTAATATGAATAATGAAATTCAAACCCCTAGCACAACTACGGTGTATAATCCATTACATGGAGATTAGATGAGATATAAATACCTCAAGGATATGAGATTACTGATCTGACAGAAGTCACCTGGTTTTGTAACCACAAAATGGCAAACAACAAGTATCTAGACACTGCACTGCACCTAACCACAGCATTTTCATGGAGGATGAGAAGAGAATTTAACAACCTCCACTACTGGGCAAGGTCCTACTCTATTCTGGTGTGGCTTTGCTGCTGTTTGGCTTTTTATTATTATTTCCTGTTAACCCAGAAAGTATTGTCAGGGCCTGAATCAATTTTTAATTAATTCCCAGGATCTGAAACTCAGTGGATGAAAGTGCAATTCCAAGTCCGGCCACTTGTTAACCACTTTATAACTCAGTTGCTTGCTCATGAGATGAAGTAATAAAGCTTCCTTTTATCACACACACGTGGAGGAGACATTTGGTAGTCTTCATTATGTGCTAAAACATCGCACATTGCATTAGTGCTGGGTACTGATGCACTCAGACAGCTACAAAACTTCCAAGACATAGGAAAAGGAAATATCAAGACTGGATTGCAGAGCATGGGAGCTGAGGAACGACTGACTCCTGGATGAGGTTACTTCTCTCAAGCAACTCGGCTGAAAAAGCTGGAATTTTTTAGTAGATTGTCTCTTATTTCCAAAGAGAACAATGAGTTTCTCATTGATTTTGAAGTGATAACCACGAAAGTTAACAAATCTCCTAATCCCTCCCTGTTCAGCTAGGGAGAAATCCTCAGCCAAGTGAAAGTTATTTCAGTGGAAATTACCTATTCCAACATTCGTATCATTCTTATTTCTGTCATGCTCCATCACCTTATGAAACAGTATCAAGCAGGGAGGTATCTCAACATGAAGGCAGCAGAGGCAGCTAAGAATTCAAAGTATGGAAAAAGTCGGAGATTGTTTATCTCCCTTTACAAAAACTCCAGTGCTTCCCTAATGCATCTGAAATGACACAACAGAGCAGGATCTTGAACCCAGATCAAATACACACGTTTCTTCATCACAGGAGGAACATGACTATGCATTTTCAGTCTAAGCATGCTATAACTCATCTCATGAGATTTTGGCAGATTTCTGTCTTGTCTGGGCTTTGTAGCAAGTCAGTCAAAAGGCTCCTGATTGGAAAGGTCTTTTGTCATGAGCACAGTAAAAAACTACAGGACAGCTAGGATAATTCACTGAATTTGGATAACAGTGTACAAGTGGTACCCTTCAAATAAATACAGATTGGGAGTACTTAGCTGAAAGTAATATTGTAATGTACAATAATCATTAATGTAAAACCTAAAATCCATAGTCTTACTTCCTTGCTCAACAGTAACTAAACCCTTTGATCTGAAGGGCTGAGTCTTCTTCATGCGTAAAAGATTTCTAGCCATGAAGTTATTTTTCATTGGTATTATCATTTTGATCATTGGTATTAATGAAATCCTTGGAAGGAAAAATTGCACCAAGTTCCACAGGTTGCTCTAAAGAAACTTAAAGAGGATAAAGGGACTATTTTGTTTTCTTGAAGTGTTATCTAACTTTACTCCAAGCCCCTGCTGCTGTGCAATATTCTTCTACAATGACTGGAGAAGAGCTTGACATCGTAAGAAGGAACAGCCTGATAAAGCACAGCCTGCTTTTAGACACACATCCTGAGGTTTCTATTTGCCTGATCTACTGCTGTCCAGCAGAAAATGTTATCCAAGTGATCCCCCTCCTTCTCTTGCTCTCTTTATGTTGTATGTTATAAGCTGTCTCCACTTCAGACATGCACTTTATAAAGATTCCATTAATGCCTGAGTCATTACATTTGTTCAGCAGTTAATGGGAAATATTAAGTGTACTGGAATAAATCAGGCTAAGCGGAAGAGCCTTTAATGTTTGGCTTCCAGTAACTTCTCATCCAGTCACAAGCCTTCCCTTTTTGCATGTTACTGTCTATACACATTTTAGAGTATGAGTTGCAGGAAGAAAGGCATGAATATGAAGACACCAGGAGCACTACTGCAGGGTAGTTACAGGTTACTCCCGTGTTAGCAGTGGCATTGGCTGTTTTCAGCCTTGCAATATGCTGTGACTCTAAAGTGGCTTGAAGGCATCTAGTGTGACAAATGCCAGAGCTTGGAAGCTCCTTTTGTGTTCTAAAGATTAAGGAGAGGTTGCAAAATTCAGGTTTCTATTCTTATCTCTGTCACTGGGTTATGTTGTGTGACCTTTAGGATTTTTTTTTTTTTTCCACATTTACTCACCCCACCACATCCCTTCTCCATCTGCTTTCTCCATTTAGGTTGTTGCTACCCAAGTCAGATGCTACACCCTCTGTGTACTTGAAAGTTTCCTGATCTAGAGGGGATCCTTTCCAGATAGAGTTAAGTATCACAAGGCATGAAATGGGAATATTCCTGCAGTTTAGAGTCTTTTAGGTATAACCCAACTAAGCACCATGCACCAGGTGCAGTCCCAGTAGAGTAACTTGCCAGCTTCACTCCTGGCCGCTTCAAAATTTACTTTGCTGCTATGTTACCTTTGTATCTAATTAAGATAATCTCGAGGAAGTGAGGCATTGGGAGGAATGAAGACTTCAGAATATATAATTGCCTTCAGGAGAAAAATTTCCCTTGTGAACACAACTTTGTCTGTCTAGTATAAATGTCATAGTGTTTTCCTCTCATTCCCCTCATCCCACTCTCAGCTTCCAAGGTCTGCATAATTGTCTGAATGAGCAGCACATGTTGACATGCAACCATCCTGGACTTTGTTTTGCATCCTTGCCTCGTTCATATGAACATTTTCCTATGGTTGCTCCATCTAATACTTCTAAGGTATCAGATTCAAGTAGCAGGCTCACTTTAAACACCTGAAGTACCTTGCAGGAAAGACCAGAGAAGCTGGTAAGCCCCTTCTGAATTCTAGTCTTTTGCCTCTCAATACAACAGATAATGAAATGAATTAAAACCCAACTGTTTAGTTGTTTGGGTTTTTTTTAATCCAGTATTCTTCATGCAGATCATCAGAACAGCTATGTAGCTGCTTGGAGTGCTTCCAGACTTATTCCTGTGTTTCTTCTACTAGGCAAATATGGTTCATAACACTCCACTGCCTGAGCTGTTGAGGCCCGTCTTGCATACAGATTGTTGTCTGCATCAAGTCAATAGCACCATGACTCTGGTATCACCATCTCAGTCCCTTGAGCCATCTGTTCCTGCAGAATATGTTACATGCTTGAATGTGTCAGTATTCAATAACATGTCCATGACAGGGCATTTCTCCAATTGTGTTATTAATGACTGCTTACCAGCTTGAAGCAAAGGGAACTGATACTGCTTTTAAATGTCTTGACTACAGCTGAACAGATACTCTGTAAGATTTTGCTTCAAGCAGCCCCCAACCACAGAATTTCCCTTGCAACATCTTAAATGGTTTCTTTAGCATCTATTGTTCATTATCAGTGTGTCGTGGTTTAGGCCATAAATCAGCCACACAGTTTGTTCACTCACTTCCCCCTTTTTTCTTCCCTCTGCTCCTGGAGGGATGGGAAGGA
>JANRGW010054435.1:0-20390 GCA_024733675.1 Psilopsiagon aymara | reverse complement strand
TCGCTGCTATTTCTTCTTCCGTCTTGCTTGTCCATACTGTCATGGCGTTACTCATGTCAACTCAATTTCCCCCACAGGCCTACTTCAAGTTTCTGAGTTTTGCAGTGAATTTGAATCACAAAATCTTTTATGTGCAATCTCTATTGTCTTACTTTACTGCATGCAGTGTTTCAGTCTCAAACACTATTTAAAATCCTGTTAAAAAAAATACTAGTTAAAATTTCTAGATCTTGGAGTGCCTTCATAAAATATGATGTTGGTGTATTTTTGGATTACACTGGAGAATGGTAAGACAATGGCTAAATCATTTTGCACTTCGATATCTGAACCCACAGATATAAAAGCATTTTTGCAAAGTTTCTTTATTTTCCAATGCACTGTTTACTAAGGTGACTTCTCTATAAAAATTCCACTGTTCCTACCAATGAGATTTTCTTCTTCCTAACCTTAAGGCAGATGCACTGGAAAAAAAAATCTCTTTGAAATTTACTGTTAGCTGCCAACAGCCATGAAATAACTCACAGTCCTCCAGAAAACTATTGCAGTGTATTTTTCCTCTAATTTGAAGAAGAAAGGATTAGGTATAATTCTTTGTGCTGCACATAACCTAAGAAAGATTATGCCATTCTCTGTGTATGTTTCCTATCAAGTTAAAGTACCTTGGGGCTAAAATCACCTACAGAGCTGGAGCTACAGACCTGAAGACCTGCTTAAACGGTCATATTAAATAGCCAGATATAATATAGATGTAAGAGATTTTATCAGACAAATATATACCAAGAGTTTGTAAACCATCGCTATCAATAATTGAAAGTCGTCAACTGATATGAAGACACTACATCTGCTGTGAAAGAACAGGGCTAAGCAGCTTTTATGCAGCATGCACAATAGAATGTGTGAAGGACTTTGCCAGTGTTTGTGAGAACCAGAATCGTTTTTCGTATGTACTTTACATTTTAGCACTTCATTTATCAAAGTAATTTAGACAAAAGGTAATAATTCAAACTCGCAATAATGTGAAAAAAAAAATAGAGAAAGTTTTTTACCTTGGAGTCGAGACATACAACAATTCCCAAACTCACAGGTTTACATTCTTTCATGTCTTACCATTTATTTGCTTGCTTTGTTAGTTCAAATCTTTGAAAGACAGTTGTTTCCACTAAGTATCTTACATCATTTTATTCCTTTGTTTGGAGTTAATATGCAAGACAGCTTTTTTCCACTTCATTAAAGAAGCCATGTCTAACGAAATCTGCTGGTGCATTTATACAGTGTACAGGCTTATAAGAGGCTTAATTTTCCTGTCATTTGCTATAGATAGAGGTAAAACACTGCGGTGACTTAACCCAGGCTGGGTGCTAGATGTCCACCAAAGATGCTCTATTGCGCATTATGTATTAACATTCCAGTTAAACCTTTGTTGCTGATGTCAAGACGTAGTTGAACAATTCTTCTCAGTGATGCAGTGATATATAGTCTTAGAATGACTGACAGTTTCAGTTTTCCATTAATTTGATTTGGTGTGTTTAGGGATCGTTATATGATAGGTATGAGTAGGCATAACAAATCAATTTATTTTTCTACCATAGAATCATAGAAACATAAAGTCATGGAATAGTTTGGGTAGGAAAGGACCTTAAGATCATCTAGTTCCAACTCCGCTGCCATGGGCAGGGGCACTTAACACTAAACAATGACACCCAGAGCTCTGTCCAACCTGGACTTGAGCACCTCCAGCGATGGAGCATTCACAGCTTCCCTGGGCAGCCCATTCCAGTGCCTCACCACCCTTACAGTAAAGAATTTCTTCCTTATATCCAATCTAAACTTCCCCTATTTAGGTTTGAGCCGTTACCCCTTGTCCAATTGCTACAGTCCTTAATGAATAGTCCCTCCCCAGTATCCCTATAACCTCCATTCAGATACTGGAAGGCTGCTCTGAGGTCTCCATGCAGCCTTTTCTTCTCCAGACTGAAGAGCCCCAACTTTCTCAGCCTGTCATAGTAGAGGAGGTGCTCCAGACCCCTCATCAAACCTGTGGCCCTCCTCTGGACTTGTTGCAAGAGTTCCATGCCCTTTTTATGCTGAGGACACCAGAACTGCACACAATACTCCAAGTGAGGTCTCACAAGAGCAGGGTAGAGGGGCAGGATCATCTCCCTCGACCTGCTGGTCACACACCTTTTGATGCAGCCCAGGATATGGTTGCCCCCTGAGGGACAGCACTCATTACTGGTCTTCAGCTGGACACTGAACCATTGACCACAACTCTTTGTGTACGGCCATCCAGTCAGTTCTTTGTCCACCAAGTGGTCCACCTATCAAATTGATGTCTCTCCAATTTAAAGACAAGTATACAATGCGGGACAGTGTCAAATGCTTTGCACAAGTCTAGGTAGATGATATCAACTGCTCCACCCCTGCCCATCAGTTCTGTAGCCCCATCACAGAAGACCACCAAATTGGTCAGGCAGGATTTCCCCTTTGTGAAGCCATGCTGGCTGTCACCAAAGACCCTGTGGTTTTTCATGTGCCTCAGCATGCCTTCCAGGAGAATCTGCTCCAAGATTTTGCCAGGCGCAGAGGTGAGGCTGACTGCTCTGTAGTTCCCTGGCTCATCCATTTTCCCCTTCTTGAAAATGGGGGTTATATTTCCCTTTTTCCAGTCATAGGGAGCTTCACCTGACTGAAATGATTTTTCAAATATGATGGGCAGAGGCTTAGGAATTTCATTTGCCAGCTCCTTCAGGACCTGTGGATGGATTTCATCAAATCCCATGGACTTGCGTACGTTCAGGTTCCTCAGATGGTCTCAAACCAGAACCTCTCCTACAGTGGGCATAGGGTTTTCATTCTCGCAGTCCTGTGTCTACCTTCCAAGACTTGAGTAGTGTGCTCAGAGCATTTGCCATTGAAGACCGAGGCAAAGAAGTCGTTGCAAACCTCAGCCTTCTCCAAATTTAGGGTAGCCAGTTCTGATAGCTTCCAGAGTGGGCCTACGTTGTTCCTATTCTGTCTTTTATTTCCTATGTACCTATACAATCCCTTCATGTTGTCTTTATCATCCCCATCTAAGTTTAATTCCAAGTGGGCCTTAGCTTTCCTATCCTGCTCTCTTGCTTCTCGGAGAACATCCTTGTATTTTTTCCAGACTGCCTGTCCTTGCTTCCACCTTTTATAAGCCTCTTTTTTACCTTTGAATTTTCCTCAGCAGCTTCTTATCCATCCAAGGAGGTCTCCTGGCCCTCCTGCCACACTTCCTTCTAGTAGGGATGTATCACTCCTGAGCATGCAGCAGGTGATCCTTGAATATCAACCAAGAGTCTTGGGCCCCCCCTGCCCTCTAGGGCTATATCCCATGGAACCTTGTTGAGAAGGTTCCTGAAGAGGCCAAAGTCTTCTCTCTTGAAGTCCAGGGCAGTGAGCTTGCTGCACACTCTTATTGTCCTGCGGATCTCGAATTTGACCATTTCATGATGGCTACAACCAAGGCTGCCCTGGAGCATCACATTTCCAACCAGCCCTTCTCTGTTGGAGATCATGAGGTCAAGCATGGCACTTCTCCTTGCCGGCTCCTCTATTACTTGCAGAAGGAAGTTGTCTTCCACACAATCCTGAACCTCCTGGATTGCTTGTGCTGGGCCATACCATCGCTCTAACCGATATCAGGGTGAAGTCTCCCATGTAAGCAAGCACCTGTGAGCGTGAGGCTGTTCCAATTTCTCTATACAGTGCTTCATCCACAGAGTCCTCTTGATCAGGCGGTCTGTAACAGATCCCCACAATAATGTCTCCCATCGCTGTTCTCCCTTTAACCCTGACCCACAAGCTCTCTATTGACTGCTCACCTGTCCCCAGACAGAGTTCTATACTCTCCAGCCAACCCGTAACACAAATAGAAACTCCCCCTCCCCTTCTGGTGGGCCTGTCTTTTCTAGAGAGCTTGTGACCTTCTATTCCAACATTCCAGTCATAGGAGCCATCCCACCATGTGCACATATCTCTAATTCCTCTTGTTTGTTCCCTATGCAATGGGTGTTTGTATAGAGGCATCTGAGCCGAACTCCAAATGAAGCTGACTCATTGGCTGGAGCAGCTGGAATATCTCTACATTGCTCCGAGCATTTATTATAGGTGCTGGCAACTGACTGGGTGTGTTGCAATGGAATGTTGCCCCCCTTCCCCAACACATCTGGTTTAAAGCATCCTTGCCCAGCTTGTCGATCCTCCTACCAAAACTGCTCTTCTCCTCCTTTGTCAGACCATCTCCAGCAGCCCCTCCTGGCTTATGAAATTGAGTCCCATGTTCTAGGTACCAAACCCCCTGATTATAGCACTACCTTTCTAACCATTTATTAACCTGGCCAATCTTCCTAGCCTTTTTACGGTCCCCCTTTTATTCTGTAGTATTGAAGAAAAGACTATCTGAGCTCCAGAGGCCCTAACTACCTCTCCCAGAGCTCTCTAGTCCTTCTTTATGTTCTCTGGGCTACTGATATCTCTATCAATAGCGTCCACATGGATCACTAGAAGAGGGTAATAGTCAGTGGGACTTGCTAGAGCAGGCAGCCTCTCTGCAACATCCCTGATCTGTGCCCCTCATAGGCAACACACTTCCCTCAAGACTGGGTCAGGCTGACAGATGGGTGCTTGTGTTCCTTTCAAAGTAAAGTCCCCTACCACTATAACCCACTGCTTTTTCCTGGCAGCACCAGTAGATATCTTGTTTAGCAGTGCATCAGCCGGTTGTTCCTGGTACAAGTGTCTTTCCACATCAGCCCCCTGCAGGACAGCAAAGTGGTTCTGGGTGGGGACAACAGATTTAGGAGGAAACCTCTTGCTTTTAATTGCCCTCTTCCTCCTTTTTTTCGTTGTTATTTTTTTTGTTACTGTTTTCCAGCTTCATGTGTTAGAAGCCTCCTTCTTTCCTCCATGAGCTACAGTGGATGCTTGAGGCTCCTGCACAGTTTGGACCTGGATCAAACTGATATACACTGCTCAGTTTCTAAGCTGGGAAGGTTTAAATTCTATTAAATATCAGAAAAAGGTTTTAAGAATTCTATCTGCTTTGTGAGTAATCTCTGTGGGTCACCAGTTACTTTACTGAAGTACTTCTTGTTTACTGTTGCATAGAAACAAAAGTATTCAATGGTCCTTTTGCCTGGATGTCTGTCTTTGGTGTATCCTTAAGTGGGTGTAATCAAGCACAGATGTAGTGCCTCAAGCTTCTGAGAGTTGTGGCTTGGGTAACAATCCTTATTTCTAGAGCTGTTTAACTGCTGTGCAAATCAAAGAGTCATATTTCAAAATAGCTTTATTTACTTCTAATCTGCTTTGTTTTATAAGTGTTAGCTATAGAAAGCATGAGTGAATAATTTTCTCAAGGTGACAGTGGAGGTGCTTGTCTTTTTTAACATCTATTGACATAGTATTTTCTCAGAAGCTGATAATTTGGGCATCAGCTAAAAACAAACAAAAAACCAAATAAAGAAATTAGCAAACAGAATTTGCTACCTTACAAGAATTGCTTAGGAATGAAATACCTAAAGCTTTTAGTGCATTTAGTCCATAAGCATTAATTAGTTGTCAAGCACACCTAAGGACACACATTTGGACAGCAACTGCTCTGATGCTCTTTTCAGCTGGTGGAGATTTTCTTCCCTCCTTCAGCTGATATTAATACTAATAAATCAAGCAATAGAAGTATTGTGTCAAGGAAAAAGACAATAACACTGAATTTATAAATCAATGTGTTTTCATTCTTCCAAGAGGAAACTATTTTCCTTCTGCACCCCTTTTTCTGATGGCCTATTTTAGTTTCATAGTTTTTGCTCTTAAATATCTATGTTTTGAGGAGTGAATCTACAGAGTCAGATTGATTTTTAATAAGCTGGTGATGTTTCTATTGCTGTTTCTAGCTGCTACTAGAATTATCTTCTTGCTTACAGTTCATGGAAAGCGGGTACTCAAAACCTTGGCTCCATTCTAAATCTGATTTAACACTCTCCAGCTCCTATTCATTGCTTTTCTTACTAATTAGATAAGATAGGGACACAAGAGGGAGGCACAGTATTTTCCCCAATACTTTTCCCTCTGGATATAATTTACTAAGTTTAATAAAAGCTAAATGTGAGAATAAATTACTGTATGTTTTTCTGTTACTGGTTTATCAGAAGTTTCTTGGAATTTGGCTTTTTATTGTGTGCTTCATATGCACTTTCTAAAAATTTCTGTTCTCTTCATGATGCAGAGTGGGTCTGAACAGAACAGTGAAACTGTGGAGATGGACCTGTGTCATGGGTTCGGCAGTAGCAATCATTTTTCTCCTTCTTAGTAGTTGGTGCAGCACTGTGTTTTTGACTTGTGGCCTGAGAACAGCGCTGATAACACCAATGTTTTTAGTTATGGCTTAGTGATTTTTGGTTAGGCCAAGGACTTTTGGAGCCTCATGCTCTGCCAGGGAGGAGGGGGAGCAGGGAAGAAGCGGAGACACCTGACCCAAACTGACCAAAGAGGTATTCCATACCACAGCACGTAATGCCCAGGGATGCAGAAATGGAGAGCAGAGACCTGGAAGGGTGGTGGGGGGTGCACTGGCTTGGTCGGGCTGAGTATGCGTGGTGAGCTGTTGTATTCTCTTCCTTTGTATTTCTCTTGTCATTATTACTATTGGTGGTAGCAGTAGTGGTTTATGTTATACTTTAGTTACTAAACTGTTCTTATCTCAACCTGTGGGGGTTGCATTCTTTTGATTCTCCATGTAGCAAACTGCGTGGCTGATTTACAGCCTAAAACACGACAACCTGAAAGCTTCCCTTGAGGGATGTCAACATTGGGTGGTAAGACTTTCAGTGCATCCCAGCTTTGCAAAGGAACTGCATAACGCCCGCCTGCGTTAACAGGAGGTTGATGCATGTGTATGGCACTTCATAGAGAGGGAAGAACTTCCCTGCTCTACACAAAATGCTGTGAACAAAGTGACACACTGTGAATTTACCTTGTATAGTGATTAAGTTAATCTCTGATGTGTAATATCACTTTTCTCCAAGGGGGCACTCTGTCAGGAACACATGGAGCAAATATCGCCAAGCTCCTTCTACTTGTTACCGTTTGCCTTGCTCCTACCAATCAAATTTTCCTAAGCTGCTTCCCAGTGACAGCTTGAAAGTCTGATTAGAAAGATACTGCCTGGGGTTGTGCTTTGAATTGATGCAGCCCAAAACCCATCCTCTTCCTCATTTTCTTATCTTCAAAAGTGAATGTAGGCCATCTCAGACACAACTTGCAAAAAGTACCTTCATACGAAAAGTTTATTTGAAAATATCATATGCAGCTTAATGTCTGGATATTGATCTCTATTTGTGTCAGTCTCATAATACCTGCATATCTATCAGGATATCTATCAGAAAAATCCTTCTGTCATGTGCATGTGCATCTTTATCAAGACTACCTTTTCTACCTTTCAGTAAAGACTGGAGACTCGTGAAGAGTCTCTGCAGTAATTAGGAATCTTTCTATTTCACAGCCTCAGGTAGTCTCAGCACAATTGGCACAAGTACATGAACAGCAGAAGGCTTTTGTTTGTTTTTGCTTTAGAGGGCACCTGTGCTTCTCTAACATGGTCTGGTTTTGTATCTGTCAATATCATAACAAAATACACACTTTCTTTTGGAGAATTTCTGCTCAAATGCCATGAAAACATGACTCTTCCAACTTGAATCTTCTGTGATGCTTCTGTGACAAAAAATCTTCAAAGAAATTATATATTTTATTTATACCAAGCACTTTATTACCTTTTTCTATATTCAGATCTGATGGAAAGACTAGATTTTTTTGTGTTCCTGGTTTTATTAGATAGCTATTTAAATCTTTTTTTTTTTTTTTTTTTTCTTATTTACTGTTGTATTGTATTTGCCACATTTATTTTTCTGGCTCTTAGCTGAAAACTTTTTGCACTGGTAGCCCAGGACTGGTAGATTTTGGGAAAGGAGAAAACCTTTTGAAGAAGTCTTTAGAAACCAGGTGGTAAATATTTTTTATAAACTGGACCATTTTGAAACTAAAAATAGGTTTTTAAGATTCACTGTTTCTGATGAGAAGCTGATGTAAAAACTCTCTTGTCTGTTATTAATAACAGAACTTGCTCATGCTCATTTATGTCAATCCTGCCTTCAAATATAGTTAAGTGTTTAATACCCTCATTTCCTGTCTCCTGATCTTCTTCATAAGGAATAAGCATATCTTTGTTAAACTCTCAGTTCAACTCTATGTGCGAAATGCAGCTCTGTGTGAGCTAGCCTGATGCCAGAGACCTACACAAGTTACTTCTATCAGAGGGAATTTCTAGCCCGACCGTGAGAGAAGTTAATGCAAACCTACAGCTTCCAGTACTGCAAAGCCTATACAGCAGTATCTAAGAGCATCTGGCACATCTTTCTGCTAGCTGGATGTCCCCTCAGACTGTAGTTTCAGTCATTTTTAGCTGGCAGCATCTCTGATTCCTGACTATAATCCTGTTGCTGACTGCTCATTCCCCGTCTGTGTCAGCAGAAGAGTTCATATGGACATTTCCTGCTCTCATGTGTTCAATGGCCTCATTAACTCTTATGCCTCATCAAAAGAAGTGAGAACAAAAAAGAAGGAAGAAGGGATCACGAGAAGAGTCCATTTGGCTCGTTGCCAGTTTATGCCTGGTTAAATTGACTGTAACACTATGACAGTAAGACTGAAATCAACAGAGACAGCTAAGCTGGTCTGATAGTAACCTGCTGCCATTTTTCATTTTTCTTTTTTTTTTTTCTTTTTCTTCTGTTTGCACAGCCATCCAATTTTCACCAGAGTTTTGGTTTTCATCACTCTTCCTGCCTTTGTAAAAGAAGAATCTGAACCCAATATTAAATTTTTCCATTGGGCAGTAGTGGCAAGGGTGGCTCATTGTAACCTTCTATACAAGAAGTATGTGTTTGTTATTTTCCTTTGTTTTTTTTCAGGTAGAATAATAAAATTTTCAGGTAATTTAGATATATCATATTTTATGTGTCAGTTCATTGTTTTCTTTGATAGAAGTGAAAAAGTATAGCACAGAATCTTGTCAACCTTCTTTTAAACCAGGTTTCTATATCATATTGCTAAGGGTTTCAGGTCCAGGTGAGCCTAAAATCAACAAAAATAATCTGGATCTGGAAAATAAGATTGAAACACTTCTTTTGAAATAAATTCTGGTTTATTTTATTTCACTAGCCAGATGTTTTTCTGTTTAATTTCTGCCTGCATTTGAATAAATTTTAAAAAAATAATTTATTCCAGTCTGAGCTGTGTAAAAGCTGACTGAAATGTCTTGCCTTTTCTTTTTTTTTTTTGGACTATGAGTCCTGAACAGTACTAAATGTATTGAATAAAAGGCAAAATTGGAGAAAGTTCAGGACCTGACTGTCTGACAGTTTTGTTGCACACTTTCTGCAAGACCCTTGTTGCATTAAAAGTGGGGGAAAATGAACCCCATGCTTTATTAGAGGAAGTACAGGGAGTGGCTCCGATATGTAACTACCAGTCCGGTCGCATTCGCTAATTCGAACCTTACTGATCTGGATTCACTGATAGCACACCACACTGCCCAATTCAATCAGCTGCAACTATCGGTCTGGCTGTGTTCGCTATTTTGAACCTTACTGATCTGGACTCACTAATAGTGTACTACACTGCATGATCAATCATGCTCCTGAACTCTCATGGCCACACTGAGAGATGGGGCCACGCCCAGTGAGAAAGTTACGATTGGTTACCAAAACAGTGCAGTTTACTGATGCAACAGGTACAGGTTCTTATGGATTGCCAGTGATAAATACTGCCTGCAAAGCACGTGCGAATAATAGTCACATGGATACAAGCATTTGAAAAAGTTAACACAGCATAGCTCTAAAATATACAGGTGAGAGTAACTCTATAGAGATTCTAAGTTTTCCCAGGGAAGCACTGGATACAGTGCAAGTCTTACCCGCAGGCATCCCTATGCGGGGTGAAGAGAGGTCCAGCCCATCAACCAGTCCCAGGAGTCTGTTGATGTTATCTTCCTTGACTCATCCATGATGGTATCTTCCCCCAATATCCCTCTCTCTTGTGGGTTATTTTATATTATTTTTCACCTTCAAGGTGGAGCTTGAGTGACTCTAGTCATACATACCTTTATTGCTATTGGTGTAAATTTCTCTCACTTCAATTTAAAGGTATATGACACCAAAAATTCAGAGCGCAGGCTCAGAGAGGGGTAGTCTCATTTTAGAGGGAGGTCGCAAAAAAGAGGGGAGTGTATTTTAGTGTTATAATGACATTATAATGAAGCAAAATTCACCCAGAGGACAGCATTCTGTCAAAGGATGACAGGCCCCTGGCTCAGGGTAGCAAGTATGCAGCTTATCAGTTTCTTACACCCCATGGTTCCCATCTCCTGAAGTTAGGACAAAGCGAAACCACGAGATGTCCACCTCACTCTGCCCTCCACCTGTTATGAGAACCACTGTGGAGTGCACATTCCTGGAATACCAGGTATGGCTGCATCTTGCCTCGAGAGGCCCTGAGGGTCCGTTTTCCCTTATGTGTGGACAATGCTGCATTTTAAATATAAGTTCAACTCCACATTTTCTAGTTATTCCACAACCCTGTCACTGTTTTTTGCCTTAGTTTTCTACCTGGTATTTTACAACATTAAGACTTTTTACTGCAGTTTCTCACTCAGGAATGGCTTTCCAAAGATCTGTAGTTCAAAAATTCTGTCTCACAACTCATGAAGTGTGAAAAATCATAGTTAGGAAAACTTCATGGGGAAATAGGATAACTCATTCAGTCCCTATATGTCTGTCCAGCAGAGAAATGGAACATTTAATTCCTTATCGAATATGTAAAACACTGGTTACCATGCTATTTCTTAGTTTTGTGAAATTTTATAGCTATCTGGATTTGACAAGGAGAAAAAAAGAGTTATATAATTCTGATTGAAGCTAAACTTGCCACTACCATGAAGAGGCTGTTTGTTTGCAGCAGTCATCTGTCTTGATAAAATTGTGTTGCTTCTTTCCTTCATATTGGAAAGAGGGTTGAATATTACAAGTGAAAAGAATGTTGGTTTGGATTTCTTTTTCTTTTTTAAGCCTATTGCCAAAATATTCCTTTTCAAATGAAAAATAAGACCAAAAGGACTTTATAGATCATTTTTCTCCTCTTTTCCACAAGATAAAAGGACTTTGTATTGCTACTTTCCATTAAGGTGACAAACAATATAATTTGTTTACTTAGCGAGATTCAAGAGAAGCAGAGGATTTTATCTCCTGTAGCACACTAAAACATCAAGAAGATTGTGAAAATTGATGAAAGTGAGGCTAGTGAATTATGTAAATTAGATGGATTCATTTAAACTGTTTTGAAGTGAGAGTTTATTACTTTTATGGTTATTCAGATATTCAGATTGTTCTCTGTTTTCTTTATGTCCCTTGCACCTTCAGTTAAAATTCGGCATGATGGTGTTCATTTCTACATTCATACTGCTGCCTTAGTAGTATATTTTTCAGTGTAACTGCTCTATCACAATGAAGTAAGACAGCTATGTCATAAATTAATGTATTTAAACATTGGAAAATAATCTTGCGGTAGGTTGTTTTTGTTTTTATATTACAAATTTGATTACGGTTACGGTCTTTTTTAAATTTTTCAACATAATATAGAAGTTGATAATTAAATGTAATGATAACGTAATAATAATATTAGATAACTTTATAGTCCTGCATAGCATGAAAGCATTAGAAACTATAGGGGAAATTGCCTGTCTTTATAGAATAACTAATAAAGGAGAAACTTAAAGAAACTGAATAATTAAATACAACAATTACCTGTGTGTATTTAGTTTGGGTTTTATTTTCAAGATAAAATTTAAAACTACCAGCTTTATTACAAGGATACATGTTTAGAATAAATACAGTAATTTTAAAAACAAAACAACAACAAAAAGGAAAACAACACATAACACCAAAACCTGAACTGCCAGCTGAACTACTGTCTTCATGCCGCAGTGCATGCCCACAATACTGTGCCAGCATGTCTTCTCATGAAGCATAAGTTACTCATTTAAGAAGGTGAAGATTTAACTATGTTTATGTTTTTACCAGATTATTTGCTCAAAAGAGCTGATCATCTCACCACGTGTGGCAATTTTCCTCTAAGATGGTGGGACTCTAGTGCCAGTATGTTTAACCCTTCTTAAGCTATACTGCAAGTGCAGTTTCACTGTGAAATACAAACAGAGTCCATCCAAGAAAATTGTTAATGATAGATACAGTTCTAGCATTATCACTCACGAAAACATGCTCTGTGGAAAAGAAACAGGAATTGCCAAGTGAGAAGCTGAGAAGTGGTTAACTAAGTAACAATGGTTAATATCATTACTTTTCTCAAGTAGATATTACTTCAATGGAATCAACAATATCTCAGTTTCTGAACTTGTCATATCTGTAAATAATGCAAGAAAAATTTCAGGCAGAAAAAATAAACATATATGTTTTAAAGTTTGAAGCAGAATCATGCAGACTAATGTTTTCATTCTATGATATCTAAATTACTTATTTGAGCAGTTTTGAACACCTAAAATAATAGTTTTAAATGAGAAAACACTTTCCTAGTGATATGTGAAATTTCTCAGCTATTTTTATAATACCAATTTGATGTGTAGGATACTTGCACAGAACTAAGATCTCTGAGAAATTTCATAGTTTTGCAAGAGTAGCTGTCACCCAGAAGCATTTTGGGTAAAATTTTCTGATGGAAGTTTCCTATTGTGTCTAACACCTTGCAATACATAACAGAATATATTTGATCTGGATATCTCCTGGTGTGTGATGCAGGTAGAGTATGCATATACAGGGCCTACTTTTAAGGGTTGTTTTGACCTGCCTGTGCCACTTCTGGGGGTAATATGTTAGCTTTCTAGACAAAATCATTCCTTTTTCATAAAGGTTTTATGCAGCACATTAAAATTTATCTTTAATCCAGGATAGCTCCATAGTAACATTAATAGCATGCATTTATGTATAGGTATGTACACATGGGCACAACCAGTTTGGTGTGATTCCTTTGTTTACATTGGAGCTCCTTGGCCACATTTTCTTTGTACATTATAACCTGGTGAAGTCAGAATTTGTTGTCTACATGCTTTTGTATGGAAATACAACTAATCAGATAGACTCATGTCTGCAGGTATCTTTACCACATTTTGTTTGCTTTCTCGATTGTATCAACAACTAGAGGTAAAGATGAATGGCTTTCTTAAGTTTTTGCTATATTTTTTACCCTTCATCAGAAAAATGGGAAATTATGTGTCTGTGGTTTGAAACAAATAGGACTAGATTCTATTGTGTCATCTGTCTTTTAGCTTCTTCATATACTGTTTTATTCAGTAATGGAAACTATATCATTGTAATGTGTTGTTGTTTCAAAATGTGGCTGTAAGATGGGGATAGTCAATCAATACTACATGTCAATTGTGAAATACGGTTGTTCTTAACACAAATAAACTTATTTTGTTTGCTGCAACTTCCCAAAGGCAAACTAGTGTGATTTGCAGAAGCTATGAGTTGAGATGACACATTAAAAGCTGTGACTTTACAGTATAATTGTGTGCGACTTTTTAATCACAAAGATTTTATCCCATTTGCTCTGCGTTACTTTAGCAAAATAATTTTTTTCACCTTGTTCTGTTGACTCAGTGTTGCATTTGTGATACATTTTGTTGGGACTTTTTAAGAACTGAAGTCCAATTTCTCCCTTGTAACTATGAGTGCCTGGTAGCACTTAGAGATTTTGGAGGACTCCTCACTCAAGAAACAGACTATGTCTCTGCAGCACCACATGGCTTTTGTGGGATCCACTGCTCTAAACTTACTACTTCTCAGGATTAGTGGTACATCACATTCAAAACCACTAACTTTCTTCAGTAGTTTGATTTTCTTTTAATACAAAGGGAAGTAATGAGGAAACAAGCTGCACCTGTCAATTTTTTTATTTAATGGCACTTGTTGGAATTCCTCATTAGTTGTATGTATTCTCATCATCATATTATGTTCTGCCCTTGAGCATTTGAAAGTTGAAGCTGGAAGAAGTAAAGCAGCTGGTAGAAAGCAGAGTTAGAAGGTAGAGTATCTGGGGAAAACATAAAGAAAATTAAAACTTGGAGTTAAAAAAAAAATCTGAAAACATCATCTAACCTACTTTTCTTCCCTGAAGCAGTTAAAATGTGCCTAGAACATAAATAAGGCTTTTTCAGTGTAATGTGTTACAATGTTTTTGTTTTCTGAAGGTTAAAATATTTTTTTTCATATAATCTAATTTAAACTGCTCTCATGTTTAGTTGAATGTGATCTCATTGGTCCTTATCCTCCTACTTTCTCTTTGTAGCAACTTTATTTGAAGAGTTTATTTGTTCTGTGTACCACCCCTATCTTTTTTGGGGTGTTTTCCCTAGAAAAAAAAAAAAAAAAAACAGAGGTGGTTTTGGTAATCTTTCTCACAAGTTTTCTTTTCAAAACTTCTTACAATTCTATCTACACTTTTTGCCCAGCTGTGTACTTATTGAAATGTAGTACTTCAAACTGGACACAGATATTTGCTGAAAACTTGTGTTTCATGAGTAAGGAGATCATTTTTTTCCTATACACATGTATGGCAGTTCTGAAAAATCAGTATCAACCACTGTTTTGCAGATTTGTTCCATTGTATTAATAGCTGTCATTCAATACTGTTTTCATACTCTACACTTTCACATTTGTTTTTCAAATTCCTCTATTCCCAAGAGCTTGATTTTTGTGCATATTGTTGTGTTGCTTGCTAGCTTGTTCTGTTCTGGCCATATTTATTTCAGCAGCTCAGCATGAAGAACGGAAGCAGGCAGTACTGAACTCCTTTGAGGTGAGGTTTCTCTCCACCAGAATCCCATATACCTTTGCTAAAATCTTCCTTTGCACTTCTGTTCCAATAGCAAAATGTAGTGGTGACATAATGCACAGCTAACATGTAAAATTGTTCTGTGGAATGGTTTTCCATAGCTTTATTTTTTTTTTTTTTTTTTTTTTTTTAGTTTGCTTTTATAGTGCATTTGCAACTATTTACAAATTTTCAGTTGTGGGCTTCTTCAACTGAGAATCCTTAAGAGTTGTTACTGGGATTAGAAGACTGATTATGATTTTAAAACCAACCTTGAAAAAATAATTATTTTTAATCACAATCAGCTCACTGTGCAGTCCTACACTTAGCTCTGAAACACAAATGGAAGAACAACACAGACTGAAGCAAAAAACCAGGATTACTGTAATGGAAACTGGAAAGAAGAATTTTTTCTGAAACCCGTACATTCTCAGTATCTTTCCTGTTCTGGTCATTCTTCAGAGGAATCTGGCTATCAAAGTCCTGTACCAGGAAAAACCAAGTTCTATTCTACTTTTATTATTTCACTGCATTATATTTAATTTAATAAACAGTATAGTTTGTAGTTCCTTGTTTAGTAATTCCTTCAATATGGATCAATGGAGCTGCAAAAGCAGCTTTCCATTAGCAGATTATCCTGGGTTCAGCAGTAGCAGTCATTTTTCTCCTTCTTAGTAGCTGGTGCAGTGCTGTGGTTTTGACTTTTGGCCTGGGAACAGTGCTGATAACACCGATGATTTCAGTTACTGCTTAGTAATGTTTCGTCTGACCAATGACTTTCTGAGCCTCATATTCTGCCAGGGGGGAGGGAACCCCGGGAGGAAGTAGAGACAAGACGCCTGACCCAAACTGACCAAAGAGGTATTCCATACCACAGCATGTCATGCCCACTATATAAACTGGGGGGAGTCACCCAGAAGGGCTAGATCACTTCTGGGTCAGGCTGGGTATCAGTTGGCAGGTGGTGAGCAGTAGTATTCTCTTCCCTTGTTGTTTCCCTTGTCATTATTATTATTGTTGGTAGAAGCAGTGGTTTGTGTTATACCTTAGTTCCTGGACTGCTCTTATCTCAACCCGTGGGAGTTACATTCTTTTGATTCTCCCCCCCATCCCTCCAGGAGTGGGGGGAGGAAAAGGTGGGGGGTGAGCTAATGACAGCGTGGCAGATTTACAACTGGGCTTAAACCACAACACAGATGAAAGGAAAGAAATGTTCTTCTTCATATCAATCCTCTATTAGACACTGTTAGAAAAGGGGTTCAGTAAACCTTTGTTGCTATTTAAAACTTTGTCAGGAAAAAAATATATAAGTCTTGCTGAAATGATGTATTCAGAGTGACCTGTCAGGGTTAAGTTAGTGCTAACAGAACATGGACATATTTATATAAATCAGGGATAGTGTGAAAAAGGAACGAGAGTGCCCCACTTGCAGCTTACAATGCACCTGTGAAAGTTTTGTAGCAAAATTTATGGATTGGCTAGCTTTTGAAAATCAGTTAATTACTTAGCAGTCAGTAGCTCTGAAAACTAAGTATATTGCAACTCAATCATGTCTGACTCTTTCCCGAGACTAAATAGGAACTTCTCTTTTAAAATTACCTATGTAACAAAGGTGGCAGACTATGAAGTATTCCTTCCAAAAAATATCTTCACTTTACACAAACGCTGTAAAATCTAATTAGAATTTGGGAAAAGAAGGTAAATGAATGGAGGAAAGGAGGGTAAATGGATGTTCAAACACTAGTGTTTACTGGTGGCAAATTGTAGCAAATAAGAGGCGCTAGGCAGCAGCAAGAGATACAAAATGTTAATTTTAGATACTCAAAGTTTGTCTTCTACAAAGTCTTGTTTGCTGTTTATGTGTGACTTGAAGAGGAGCACGCCACAAATTTTCATGCTGGGCAAGAGCTGGGTTGTTTTCTCTTGTGGGTTTGTTGGCACATTTGTTAATGTTTCATCCATTACATTTTCTTAATCTTAGACCAAACATCCCAGAGGATTACTCCAAGGATAATGGGTGCTGTTGACTCTAGGATGTTGGATCAGATGTGCTGAAGGTCAGCAGAAGAATGACATAGAGTACTTAGTTATGACGTGATGACATTTTAGCGAACTGCACTGAGTACATTGATAATGTCCTTGTAGCAGGCAGGTCTTAAGATATTAAGAGTTAATAATCACATGGTTTGTAATACCAGCCAAAAAAAAAGTATTATGGACCTGTGGATGGGAGTGAAATGGCCTCTTACTTTGTCTCTTTTTTTTTGAACCCTGAACTTATGACTGACAGTAAAACCACGAATCGAAGTTGGGTTGTGATAAGTCAGGATTTATTTATAATTTTTTTTCCTTTATTTCTTATGAACAGATAAGAACTTTCATTTGTATCCAAGTAGTATGTATTGTAGAAACTAGTGAATTCATTTTTTGTTTCATGTCTGTTTTCTGGTTTAAAGTATAACATTTTATGATGAGGATTTTATGAGTTATGATTTTATGATATGAAATGCAGAAAGAGGGGAGGAGGTGATCCAGGCACCAAAGCAGAGATTCCCCTGCAGTCTGTGGGGCAAGCTGTGCCCCTGCAGCTCATGGAGGTCCATGGTGGAGCAGATCTCCACCTGCAGCCCATGGAGAACTCCACGCTGGAGCAGGGGAATACCTCAAGGGAGCTGTGACCCTGTAAGAAGCCCACATTGGAGCAGGCTCCTGGCAAGACCTGTGGCCCTGTGGAGAGAGGAGCCCATGCTGGAGCAGGTTTGCTGCAGAACTTGTGACTCTGCAGGGGACCCAGACTGCAGCAGGCTGTTCCTGAAGGACTGCACCACGATTTCCACAAGTTGCACTTGTTTTGCCTCTCTTGGTAACTGGTGAGTGATCTCTCCCTGTCCTTTTCATGATCCATAAGCATTTCCTCATATTTTCTTTCCCCAGTTCAGCTGAGGAGGGGAGTGATGGAGTGGCATTGGTGGGCAGCTGGTATCCAGCCAGGATCAACCCACCAGGACTAGCTCATTAAAGTTAAAAACAGAGCAGGTCATATGTGAAGAAGTGTTAATTACTTTTTCTACAATGGCCCATGTGAGACAGAAAGATAATTTGCTGAGTAGAAATTGAACTTATTTTGTCTGTATTCTAACAACATTGAAGGTGGAAGATAGACTAAAGAAGCATAAGCTACAGTGGAGGATTTGAATAGACATATGGAAAGAGCAATTACACAGAACATGCATTGAACAGAGTTCTTTTCAGAAAAGATGAATTCTAAATGAACACTGTAGGTATATAGTAATTTATGCCTCATCCCCATAGAAATCTGTCCACAAAAATGTTTTACTGAACGACCTCCTTTTTTTTTTTTTTTCCACTCAAAGAAATCCACATTTTCTTTCAATGTTTTAAATTAGGTTTTTTGACATTTTTAAATTAACATACAGAAATTCTTTTTTGCATTTTCTTAGTTACAAGTTGTTTGGATTTGGGTAGGAATTTACCTTTCCTGGCTTAAATTTATGTCAAATATTCACTATCACTCTGCCTGGCACCCTTTGCTTTATCTGTGATACATCTTAGAGAGTGAGGAAATGGATTACATTTTGCAAGGAAGAGGGGGAAAAAATACATTTCTGTTCAAGCCTTCTTAACATTTAAGTTTGTCTTTCTATCAGACACGGCCTCTAAGCCCTTTCAAAAGCAGAACCTAAATTTCTCTCTCTCTTTCTCTCTCTCTCTATATATATATATATGTATGCATATATATAAAATGTGAAAAAATAATCAGTGCAAAAAGTGTGGTCAAATATGAAGTAACCACATCCACTTTGTACAAGAGAGAGAGAGAGGCCAAACATTTTGAATAAATGTTTGCTTGTCATAGTGACTATGTATCTTTTTCTTTTAAAGCTAGATATAAATGCACCCCTTGGCTTAGATAATGTTAATACAAACAGAAAAGAGTTCCATTTATATATTCAAATACACAATGAAAGTGTATATTAAATTACTTAAGTATTCATAAGATTTATTTATTGTGGTAATCATTATTTTCTTTATTAAATAATCACTTCTATTAAAGCAGCATTAAAAGTCCAAATATTAGTAATTAATGATAAAATTTGCATTGTTCTATTTCATCACACTGGTTTTTTGTAAGCTTCCTCATTCTTAGTTTTGACCTTAATAATAAAGTGATACTTTCTAAACATAGCCATTACAAGTGAATTATAAAGTAGAAGGAACTTAAAAATCATGTTTTGTGATAATCTTTTTAATATTTCCTTTCTAATTGGTCTTAATTAAGTATCATCTAAACATTTTTTGCCAGGTGTAGATAATCTTTTGCACTACTTTGGTTTTGCAACATCTTTTTCTTTGTTTCTGTTTTACTGAAGAATAAAGGAGAGTGGTTTTTCTTTGCGTTAGCCATGTATTTCTCTTCTGTGAAGAATGGCCTTGAAAAGGGATGTCTTTTTTAACAATGCATTATAGATTACAATATCGGGATTCTCTAAAAACCTCGTGTGCAGAACCATGTGGACAGCATTGACAGTTCTAGTATGTTATTGGGCTGCCAGCTGCTCTTCGTGCCTTTCTTGCTGGCATGTTGTTTTACTCCCAGCAGGAAAGGACTTGAAGCAAGAAGCAAAGAGGTGTTTCAACCATATTTTCTGAATGCATTCTAATTTTTTTTTTGTTCCTCAGATTTTTTTGCTAACTCACTTCTGGCAGAGCATTATAGTGGCAAGTGTCTTCTGACTTTGTTCATCCTGCTGATTTTTTTTTTTTTTTAAGTAGCCTAGCTGTTAAACTAGGCTCAATAAGTTGGCAGTGTGTTAAGGTACAAATGAGTGTTAAAAAGATAATTGTGATTTCACTGACTTTAAACTTCATGAGGGAGTTTATGATTTCCTTCTTTCTGCTAATTTTTGTTGCAGGTAAATCTGGGATTTTATCATAAAGAATATTAATATGACTAAATCAAAGCCTGGAACTTCAAAATTGAGGGTTTTGGTTTTGATTTTGCATTAATTTCTTTTTTGTTTATTTTTGTTTTATTTAGTTTTTGTTTTTCATTCTTTTGTTTATTTTTTTCCAAAGTGACCATTCTGATGTAGAATTTCACATAAAATTCAGTTGTTTTGTGTTTTAAAGCTTCATCTATTAATTGAGATATATTTGTATGAAAAAAAAAAAAGTCATATCATCCTTATGTCCCAAGAAAGACTTTGTCCAATATTAATTTGTTATCATCTTACATGGGAGAACAGGTTTACAGTGACTAATAACTGCGCCACAGCAAGAGAGGAAAAATCAGACAAGTATTATAAATTTTCTAAAGCTACTTAGTTAAAAAATGAAGGCTAATAATAATTACACCCAAAACAACAAAAAACTGAAGACCCACCCCCCCAAACACCCCCCCCCCCCAC
>JANRGW010054434.1:0-22279 GCA_024733675.1 Psilopsiagon aymara | reverse complement strand
CCATCCCTGGCAGTGTTCAAGGCCAGGTTGGATGGGGCTTGGAGCAACCTGGTCTGGTGGAAGGTGTCCCTACCTGTAGCAGGGGGTGGAACTCAAGGAGCTTTACGGTTCTTTTCAACCTAAACCAATCTAGAATGAGATGATTTTGAACTGTTCACAATGTCAGTAACCTGCTCTCCTAAGGTCTTCCTGAAGTTCACACTGTTCTATTAAGTAAAACAAACTTTTTAAAACGGTATAAAGCCATAGCTGAGGATGTGGCAGTTATGGGGGGCAGGATGCTCTCTGGCAGTTAGCACTTCGAGCTAAGTTTCAAGTCTTATAAGTACCAGATTTGCTGGGCTTGCTGCTTTGCCAGAAGAAAGCTGGAAAAGTCCGTGAGTCCAGCACCCATTGCAGGGGCTGGTAGGTTACACACAGGTGAAACTGTTAGCAGAAAAGCAATTAGGCAACTTGCCAGGCTCTTTGTTTCTTTACTCACTACCAGCTTATCTATTTGTTAGTTGTTCCTGATGTTTTTAATTACACTATAAAACACCTAGCTAGAGAAGGAATTGCGGTTAGCTTCTACTGTCAAATGCCCCTGAGATTTACAACATTCACTGCACTAATGATGAAACAAAGTACACAGACATTATGGGATGTAACCAAAGATACAGAACAAGTCTCAAGAACAAGTCAGGACTGGGATCCATAAATCCTGATCCCAAAGCTTTGCACTAATCTGAAGATGTCTCATGCTCTGCAGAACCACCCTCTGCTCACATAGAAACACTTCACGCTGAAGGAACCTCCAAGGCGCAGGCAAAGGCAAACCTTTGCCTTGGAGAGTCCTGCTGCTGACATACCTCTGAGGTAGAAGGAGAGGAAATGGTGCACCAGGAAGCTGCCATCTGTTCTGGTGTCTCGCAGTAGTGTGAATTTACCCTGAAAAAGAAACAGCAAAATAACAGGAACATGAGGCACAAACTGCTCCTGGTTCCATCCTGGTAGCCAAGATGTCTGCTCAGGCATGGGAACACTCTGCAGGTAGTAGTCAGAGAAAGAAGAGGGCAAGCACCACTACATCTACCCAGCCGTTTAAAGAGGGATGTCAGCTCTTCCTCTGGACACACCCAAGAAAAGCATCAGAAGCTGCTGAGTTCCATGCTTTCCAAAAGATGTGCCCACCAGCTGAAAGCCCTTGTGCTAGGCTGAGACCACCGTGCTCCGTGCTCACCAAGAACCACCTCCTCACATGGAAACACACAGCTGGTGCAGAGAACACCAAGTATTCATGCACCTGGTGCTGGACACCATCATGAATGGCTGGGAGCCATTTCCACCTCCTTCTGCTCCGAGTGGCATAGATGGCATGGGGACAACAGCCACCCACTATTCCCTGTCCATTCTCCTACTGCCATGGGCAGTATCACCTGAGCACTTAAAATGGCAGCCCTGCTACAGCTGCAGCTTCTCCTATCCCCAAACCACCCTCCCTGTCCTCTCTTCCAGGGTTACCTCAAACATGCCATGTTCAGAGCAGAAAACCGTATCCTCAGAATAAGTGTACTAGAGCAGAGCTCTCTGCACAAAGTATATACCTTGTTTTGATCACACAGGAAATTAATTCAGTTCATCAGTGCATGCTTGTTATCAGTACCAGCCTCATCAAGGCATTTGTTTCTATTAAAATCTTAGTCAAGATACTTCTTTAATCAATACAAATCATAGAAGGGCTGCTTTTAATCACAAAGAACTTATCAATGCACTTTTTTTTCCAATCTATTAGAAGAAAAGGAAAAGCCTTTTACAGCAACAAGCAATATACCCACAGGCAATTTACAAGCCACCTATCAGAGTTAACTCTCCAGTGCCCAAACCCAAAAGCAGTGTTAATGGAACAGCAAATATTGAACATGGCTGCTGAGAATGCAAAGCAGAAGCCAGGGTAGAGAAGTGCTGCTCTGCCTTAGCCAGGGCGCTTTTCCCTGCCCAAAGAAAGGGGTTAGGCGTTGTGGCCTTTACAATAACAAGAGGCACCACCCCAGTGAGTAGCAAACTGAGATGTATCCTCCACGGCTAAGCCTGGAGGAGTCTCTAGGCTCAAACAGCACAAGCTCAGATGTTCACCGGTTTATCTTCTGCACGACTCCATCTTCTTCAACTTCCCTCTTCCCCACAATGGCCTCCTGCAAGAGCAGACCCTGAGTCTCCTCCCTCACCTGCTAGCTCTCCAAAGGCTCTCTCCTCTGCAGAACACAGCAGGGTGCTATCATTCAGAGCATACATTATTTTTCTTTACAAACCTTCCAGTTACAAACCCTTAAATCCTGTCAACCCTCTTTTTGCTGTCACACTGCAGGTGCTCAGGTAGCACTCAAACCTCTCCCTTTCTGACACTTAAGATGCCAGTTAAACAGAAGCGGAAGTGTCCAAAGCAAACATCTCCAAAGGCAGCAGCTGCACCAAAGTACAGCTGGTAGGAGGAAGGAGGGAAGAAAGAAGAAAGGGAGGGAGGAAAGGGAGGAAGGGAAGCAACAGCTCCAGGAAACTCCTGCATCCTGCTTGTGTGGTGGCACATCTCTCCCCACCCACCTCAATCCTCTTGGCTGATCTATGATTTCAGGAATTCCCATAAGCCCTGGCCTTTGTGTAATGAGTTGGGTAGTGAAGGGTCACTTGACCATACCAGGTATTCTGCCACAGCTAAGGAGGGAGGTACAGACCACACCAGGGACTTCTGTTCTCTGGCCAAGGTGGAAGCTGACAGCAGGGATAATCACAGAACCCCAGAATAGTTTGGGCTGGAAGGGAGCTTAAAGCTTACCCTGCTCCAACCCCCTGCCATGGGCAGGGACACTTTCCACTAGACCAGGTTGCTCCAAGCCCCATCCAACCTGGCCTTGAACACTGCCAGTGATGGGGCAGCCCCTTACTTGTCGGCCCCTTTAGGCACTGGAAGCTGCTCTAAGGTGTCCCCAGTGCCTTCTCTTCTCCAGGCTGAACAAGCCCAGCTCTTTCAGCCTGTCTCCATAGCAGAGGTGCTCCTGCCTTTAGAGCATTTCCATGGCCTTCTCTGGACCCACTCCAACAGCTCCACATCCTTTTCATGTTGGGAGCCCCAGAGCTGGATGAAGGATTGTAGGGTGGCTCTCACGAGAGTCCCCTGACAGCCTTAGAATACTCCTTTCCTTGATCACAGCCCAAGTGCAACGGTACCACTCTCACCAAAGTTTTGTTTCTAGTAACTACCAACTCGGGATGTGTCCAAGATAGAAATCTAATAACGACTGAAGCCAATTATGTTGTGAACCTATAAAGAATGGTCTTAAATGAGACCCTATGAGCTCTCCCAGCTCACAGTGGGCAGCAACCAGCATCTCCTTCTGAGGAGGATGCCTCTCAGAGGTCAGAAAAGCTCAAGTTTGCCACAGTCAGAGACCTGTCAGCGAAAGACACGACCTGGGCTGATGTTCCTCCACTCTTGAGTCTCAACCCTCACCCACTGAAATATGCTGAGACATTGGACATATTTCACTGACTCTCAAGAGAAATTTTTAACAGGTATCCTTATGTCGTTAGGTATGTGTGTACAGATTATTATAGCAATGGCAGTAAATTCTGTTGACAAACTTTGTGAGATCCACCTCAAAATTGGAAAGTATTGCTAAACGGAAGCTGTGTAAGAATCCCCTCTGTGGTGAAACTTGTAAACCTTTAGAAAAACTGCTGATCAAGTCTAAGAGTAAGACTAGATCCAGACGCACTTCTGCTCTTTCAGGAGTTAAGAAAGCAAAGGGGTCTATTTTAAAACTCATGACTCAACAGGACGGTCTTCCCTACCTTTTGTGCCTTTGGTCTCTGTATCAGTCATTTTTATTTGGATTAGTTGCCTCGATTTTTCCTTTATAAGCTTCATCCATGTAGTAAGTAATAGAGTGAACCTCGCAATCAAATTCTGTTAAGTCATGCCTTTATAAATCTTATTAAATCTGCTCTTGCTAATACCTCTGATGGTCACTGTTCAAGCAACCCAAACCCACTAATTTCTCCACAACTTGTGGCCACAGACCTGCTCCAAAGCCTTTACCAACTCCAGACAGGCCACAAACACAGGAATCTGGGATCTATCACCTGTGTTGACACAAGGAGGAAGGCATGCAAAGACAGCAGGAATCTGTGAGGCCTTCCAAAGTCCGTGCACCTCTTGCAAGGACACAGGTCCATGCAGCTCTTGCACACATCCCCACAGACCACGTCGATCAAATTGTTTAGCAGCTGGCTGGAAGCAACCAGATCCATGTGGGTCTGGGCAGTGGGCAGCTTCCCCTGGCTGCCAGGGAAGAGGAATGCTGCTGAGGAACTGGTAAGCCCTGGCCCAACCACCAGGACCTTGTTTGTTGGCAGGGAAAAGAGCTACAGCCCCCGATTTTCCACCATGAATGCTCAGTGCAATTCTCTTCCCCCTTCTTTGTGTCCTTCTCAAGCCCAGAAAAATGCTGCTGGGGATGAAGCACTTGCAAAGGCAAGGCCTTCTTGTAGCCCCTTCATCCACCTGCCCCAGCCCGTTCCCTCCTGCTGTCAGGCTCTTTCCACCTGCAGGCTACATGGCAGAAGCTGCAGCTACTTGTTGGAAACTGCCAAAAGTCCTTGGCAGGGTAGTAGCGGGTGTCACCAGCATTCAGCAGTGACATGTCAGATACACCCACAGAGGCGGCAGCTTCATTCACCTGCCAGCCCTGCAGCAAAGGCATTTGTCAGCACTTTGAACATGTCATAAGCTAGCCATGGAGATGCAGAAATCAGGATGGTGGAGACTGGAAGAAGAGACTGACAAAGGGCTGATGCTTTTTAAGCACAACAGGATGCTGCTTTCCAGGAAGCCATGGCCAGATCACAGAATCATAGAATCAAAGACTGGTCCGGGTGGGAAGGGACCTTAAAGCCCATCCAGTTCCAACCCCTGCCACCAGCAGGGACACCTGCCACTAGACCAGGTTGCTCCACACCCCGACCAACCCGGCCTTGATTGAACACTGCCAGGGATGGGGCAGCCACAGCTTCTCTGGGCACCCTGTGCCAGGGCCTCAGCACCCTCACAGGGAACAACTTCTTCCTCAGATCCCATCTCAATCTCCCCTCTGTCAGGTTAAAGCCATTCCCCCGCAACCTGCCCCTACCTGCCCTTGTCAAAAGCCCCTCTCCAGCTTTCTTGTCGGCCCCTTCAGGCACTGGAAGCTGCTCTAAGGTCTCCCAAGAGCCTTCTCCAGGCTAAACAAGCCCAGATCTTTCATCCTGTCTTCATAGAAGCACTCCCACCCTCTGAGCACCAAAACCACCCCACCAGCGTTTTCCAGCTGATAGGAACAGTGCCCTACTCCCCACCATAAACTTTATAGGGAAATACAGGGGTAAATTCAAGACACTGAAAATAAATCATCATCCCAAACCTGCTTTCACTGTGCTAATACCTATCAGAAAAAAAAAGAAAGTGATGTACAACACACTTGCATTTTATTAACTTTTTTACCTCAAGTGCTTCACAGCTCTTACGCAGGGCAAAGGCCTTTAGCTACAGCGTGATTCCATTACCACAAAACGCACATGGGTGAACTGAATTAACTGAGGGGCCTGAAGGCAGAGGGACCTCTAGAACACACCGCAGGAGAGCTGGGTACCAATACTGATCCCCGCTTCTGCTGTTATCCACCACACGGCAACGACCACGCACAGACGCACCAAGGGGCTGCGCGTACAGACCCCGGCCCTTCCAAAACGTCGGATGCCGTAGCTTCAGCCCTGAGGGGCGGCGAGGCAACAAGGCAGAGCGAAGAGGAAGGCCCAGCGGCCGTTAACGGCGCGGCACAGGCAGAGCCACCACGACCGCACCGCCATGACACCACCGCCTCACGGAGCCCCGCCCCTCCCGGCCTGCACCGCGCGGCTCCCGGGGAGCGGCTCCCGGCAGCCCCGCACGGCCTCCGCGGCAGCCCCGGTTCTTCGTTCCTCCCTCGCCTCCTCATCTCAGTCCCTCTCACCGTGTCCGGTCGCTGCGGGGAGGCGCCCAGTAGTTCGTTCAGCTCCGCGAACATGGCGGGCGGGCGGGCGAGCTCCGCGGGGGGACACGGAGCCTCCCGGGACCGGGGAAGGGGGGAGGTGTTGCAGAGCCGCGCATGCGTTGAGCGGAGGCGGATGGCGCCGCCTGCTGGAGGGGCGGGGGCCGCCTCAGCGCGGGTTATGGTCGCCTCAGGGGCCCGGCCGAGCCCTTCCGTCTGCCGCGGGGTCCCGGCTGGGCAGCTCCAGCGCCTCCCGGTGCTTTGGGTTCATCCTGCCGCAGCGCTTGTCCTCCCCCATGGCTGAGCTCTCTGAGAGCCCCGTCGGCCTGGCCAAGGTGCCTGGGCTGCAGCAGGACCCTCCATCCCAACTGCTAATGAAGGTGCTAAATGGGGCTGGATCCCAGCGCTGACCACCGGTGTCTGGATTCTAGCTGGATTTGCTGCCCCTGATCCCTGTCACAGGGGTGTCCCGCTTTACCCTTTCACCAGCTGCATGCTGGGTTTATATCATAGAATCACAGAATGGTTTGGGTTGGAAGGGACCTTAAAGCCCATCCAGTTCCAACCCCCTACCACGGGCAGGGACACCTTCCACCAGACCAGGTTGCTCCAAGCTCTGTCCAACCTGGCCTTGAACACTGCCAGGGATGGGGCAGCCACAGCTCCTCTGGGCAACTGTGCCAGGGCCTCAGCACCCTCACAGGGAAGAACTTCTTCCTCAGATCCCATCTAAACCTCCCCTCTGTCAGGTTAAAGCCATTCCCCCTTGTCCTGTCCCTATCTGCCCTTGGCAAAAGCCCCTCTCCAGCTTTCTGGTTGGCCCCTTTATGCACTGGAAGCTGCTCTAAGGTCTCCCCGGAGCCTTCTCTTCTCCAGGCTGAACAAGGCCAGCTCTCAGCCTGTCTCCAGAGCAGAGGTGCTGATACGTTATATGACACATATAGTATACCATGAGACAATGGGATACTTCAGAGGGGTCCATTTCTCTCTTAATATTTCCTATTACATTATTAGCACATTTCAGTGCTACTGAGCATTGATTTGGCTCTCTCAAAGAAGCAGTTCCCACCTAGCAGCTGACTTGCAATAGCAAATTTAACCACAAAAATCCATATTACCTAGCACTGCTTTTTGTTCCTCATAACCAAGTCTGCATTTTTTTGTCACTTTTCCATTTCATTGCCCCACCTAAGCATTTGTAAGCTTTGATTCTCATAATGTCGACACATATTGCCAAGCAGAGGGGAAATGTGCTGGTGTGCTGGCTGTCCCAAGGAGCTTGCAGAGAGGATGCATCAGCCTTGCACTGTCTTGTCCTCTGCAAGCATTAGGGGGCATCAAACGATGCTAATAAATGGCAAGCGTGGAGCAAGAGAAGGGAGATGCCTGTAGTTTGATGTGAGGCTCTTCAGAGCCACGGATTATCGCTACTGGAGGTTTAGGTGGGTTTAAGAGGGCGAATCAATTGGGAAAGGTGACAAGTCCATGGCAGAGAGATCTCCTGAGGGGAGGAAGAGATAACCTCCTGCCGGTAACCACTGACTTGGGAAGTCCCTGAGCTACAAACTACGGAGGCCTGTGATGAGAAGAGCTGTGGGGACAGAACTGCTTGCCTTAGCCTTATTCTTCCCTCACACTCTGCTTAGGATAACTGTTGTACAAAAGGCAGTGGGCTGTATGAGTATTTGGTTGAGCCATTACAGCTGTTCTTCCCTCTTTATTTCCAATGTTTGTATGTTTATTATCTGTAAAATCTACTGTCCTGGCCTCCATCGCTTCTTCAGAGGATATAGGAATATGCTGTCTCAGCCAGGTCCCAGCAGAGTCCCTTCGTTATCCCATCTGTAATTTCTCTTCAAGAAGCCCTTTGCTTCCTGTCTTTTAACCAGTTATTTAGCTGTGAAAGGACTTCCTCTCTTACCCTTTGATGGCTTCATTTCTGTAAAAGCTTTAGCTGAAAGCGTCTTTAAAAGTCCAAATCACTTTGCTTTTGTTTCCCTACCCTTTCACAGAGCTGGGAACCTGGGTCTGGTCTCAGGGAGTCCAGTAACCAGCTGAGTCCCCCCTCTGTGTTGGTGCAGCCAGAGCCTTAATTCCTTTGCCACTCTTTGAAATAGTCTGGCTCCTGGCCTCCTAGTTCCCATGGTTTGTCTGCAGAGCCGCATTCTGCAGCGCAGATGCCAGCAAAGGGAGTTCACAGTTAGAGATGAGCCTGGAGATGTTCCTACCTGGGAGCGCCCCATCAGGCTGCATCTGTGTGCTGGCAAATATGCCATTTTCAAGCCACCTTTTGTCTGCACTGTCACATTTCTCTCTCTATAGCACTTTTCTTCTAGTTCCTTCAGGAGCCTCAGAGCCCTAAACGCCTTGTAAATGAAAAGTGAAATCCTCTCTTTTTCTCTTTGCAGTGGGAAGGGGACCAAAACCACATGCAAAGTACAGCTGCATCTCTCAAAACACCTCTTGTCCTTCTAAATATATTCCTTCTCAGATTTCATGACTTGTTACTGCGCGAAGGCAGTGAGAATTTCGCCGCTAGAACTGTTGCTCCTTCCCTCCCATCTGCTTCATGCTTATTTGCAGTATTTACAATGCAGCAAACCTTGTAAGTATTGCATACTGGAGCCATATGGCATCCATAGGTAACAATGCTACTTACAATTAAGCTCCAATGCTGTGTCATACCAGTGGGTGAAAAGCAATTCATGACCAAGAGTAGGAAAAATACCCAACTGAACCAATCAAAACAATTAGTCTTGCAGTATTTGAGGTAATTCCCCAAAGCACGGCAGGGAAAGTTAACTAAAAGCGCTTGGCTTCTTGATGGGGGTGCATGGAAAATGATTTTTGGGAAGAAGACACTTTGATTTACCTCCTTTGATTATCCCATTCTGGCAATAGAGGTGCCTGCATTACATATTGCCGAGCTTTCCAGGATATTCCCATCCCTTTGGATTTTAAAGCACAAATCAAATTACACCACAGCAAAAGGAGCATACCAAAGCGGGAGGGTTTTCTTGTCTTCCCATAACGCCGTTGTTGCTGATAGAATGCTAACTGCTTTAGTAATGCTTTGAGTCATAAAAGATCATTAGTGCTTTGAGGCCAGAGAAGGTTAATAGGAGAGCAGATGTTGGGCCAAGTCAATGGCTGGGTAAGAAAAGAAACAGGCAAGTTGTCCCTTTAACTCAGCTTGTGTTCGGGGGATAAATTCAACCCACTCAATGCTGTGGCCTTGACACAGCAAAAAGCAGCTGGAAGGAATAATGGATGAGCTCAACCAGGTGCTGGATTTCTGTAAAGAAATCCATGAGACAGGCTTTGAAAAGAATTTCTAAGCCACAGGGTCTCTCCCTGTGACAGTCAGTGGGAAAGGGAGCCCAGAGCATGGCAGAGCCATTCTCTGGAGACGGCTCGTGCCATTGTCACCGTTACTCGGATATGTCACCCTGTTACTTGGACATGTCACCCTGCCATAATGTCACTCCTCACCCCTCTGCCATTAACAGTGCTCTTTTCTGTAGGAAAACTAGGGGGAAACTGGTTTCTTTTGGTTGCGCTAGCAATACGGACATCTGACTTATTTTTGTTTGCCTATGCTTTGCAGATGAGCAGCAAACATCAAAGTGGGCTATGGTGAGCTCCTAAATTCAACCGTCACTTCCTGTGTTTGTGTTTGGCCCCACTCCTCACACTTTTGGAAGCCAGCAGATCTCCCCTGTGCCTGCTGGACTTCATGGGGGTCAGGTATTATACCAGCCAGCACACCTCACCATCTTCCTTGAGGATCGGCACAAAAATACAGAGGGTAAAATAGACAAGTAGCAACCAGGGAGAGAAAAGTGCTGGCTTCCATGTTCCCATCTCCTTTAGTTTGGCAGTGGTTGGGAAAAGTGCTGCTGGTGAAACAGAATCCCACAGGTATTTACAAAGCCTCTACTCTGTGATTCCCCGAGGCCAGAGATCATAGAGTCATGGAGTAATTTGGCTTGGGCTGTAGGGACAAAGCACCAGGGAGGAGATGGGAAAAATAAATATGAATTTAGATGCCTGAGGACGTGATGAAAGAGTTGGGACACCTGAGTTGCCTTTAAAATACACCTACAGAACAAAAAAATGCAGAACAGCATCAGTGCGGTTTGCCTTCTCCTTACCCTGGTTGAAGGAAGTCAGATACACTGTTCAGGGTGGAGTTGGTCTCACATCTGGGTATTGGTTGTCCTGGAAGATTTTATGGGGTATCGATATGACTGGGAAGGAAGAAATATAAGGTAAATAGAGAAAATAGATAGAAAGGGCAATGACTTTTATTCTTTCCCTTTTAAAATGCTATATTTTGCCTGTTTGTATCTGTATATCCATATATATCCCCCTGTGTATGTATCAACCGTTAAAAATGTAGAACACTATTACAAATTACCATTCTGTCAGCCGCAGTGAACAGAAGATAAAGCTCATAAACCTGTTCTGCAGAGGCAGAGGCAGCAGCTCTGGCAGAGAGATGGAACAGCAGGCCTGACATTTCTGATGAGAAAAGGAGCAGAAGCATTGCAGGATCACTGAGCGTAAGACTGGAGGGACCCAGAGAGGTTGTGTAGATAGAGCAACACCTGCCGCCAGGCAGAATCAGCTCGACTGAAACCTTTCTTGACAGCCGTTTGTCCAGCCTGTTCTTAGAAACCCTCAGCGACAATGACTCTGCATCCTTTCCTGGCATTTCTTTCTGGCATCTCATTACCCCCACTTTATGCACTTGCTGCTAATGTCAAATGTAAGTATAATTTGCTGCATTTAACCATGCTTTGTTTGCTGATTGTCTGTGCCTGTGAAGACTAATTTACTGCATTCACAAAGCAAGAAAAAAAAAAGAGGATTTTTGATTCAATTCTCAGGTCACCTTTGAAATTCCCTTTACCATTTTGAAGCAAAATGCCTTCTGGCTCTCCACGAGGGGTTTCCAGGCCTTTTCCAGCAAAGACTGAAAAATCCCTGGGAAACGTGCTGAAACCAGCAGGGATCTGACAGCAAAGTCATCTCAACAGGGAACTGCTGGGATCCTGAGGATGGCTGCAAGCAAAATGGGATCAAGGCAGGCAGAGAAAATGCTGTCCTCCTCTCCCAGATGCAAGGTGTTGGGCTCACTAAAGACACCACTATCCTCCAGAACCTCTGCCCTTTCAGTCCACCATCACTTCCTCATCCTTCACACTTCTTACCTGTGCCTCATTTTGCCCCATCCTCTCTGGTAAGCCCTTTGCAGTTCTTCCTTCTCACTCTCCCAACTCTCACTCAGCACTCTCCAACAGCTCCTTTTTTCCCGCCCTCTCCTATCTCACATCCAACATCCTCTCAACACCCTGAGGATGATACAGCTTCAGAGATCCACTTCTCCCCACATCTGCATCGTTGGCCTGAGTCACCATGCAGAAGATAGAGCCCTAAAGCTATGCAAGAATCTCCTTATCTTCTCCTAAATCCTTCCTGAAATCTCCTCCCTGAAATCTCCTCTTTTCCAGCCTCTGCACAAAACCCCAGCAAGTTTGGCTCATCTTGTGCTAAGCCCCACTGTCTGCCATGCCAGCCAGTATTGTCTCACTGTTTCTTTGTAGTCATCTACCCAACAGATTGTCTCCATCTGCTGTCTCTTGCCTTGCAGTTTAATCCTGAGCACTCCAAAGCAAGAACCATAATTTCATGCTGCCTTTTTGTAGCACCCAGCAAAGGGCGAGTTTCATTCAAGACCAAGACTCCCAGGTGCTTGTGCAGAATACTTCTAATCCATTTAATACATGCAAATTGTATACGTAGATCTAAGCAATATTCCTGAATCAATAATATTGGGGCATGACAGAATCAAAAAGTGGAGTGTAAAGTGTGCAGCAGAGAGGGAAGTCGGACTTGGCCCAGCCTTCTGTCCTCCCTCTGTCCACGCAAAGAAGTGGCACACTAGGAGACACAGAATGGCAGAAACCAGAGCTGAGTGGGGTGCAGGGGATCAGCACTCACAGTGCCTCACCATGTGGGAATCAGCAGTTCTTGTCAGCCTGAGATGGATCTGATCTGCTCTTGGTGACCTCTACAAGGAGGGCTGCCCCTCCTCCCCTGCAATCTGTTCTGTGGTTCTTTCTCATCGCAGGTAGAGAATACTTCCTGATGTCTCTCCAAACTATCTTTTCTAGCAAATGAAGTTCATCATTTGACATTCACCCTATTTTTGGGAGTCTTCTGGCATTCCGCCGCAGACCTTGGTTATTCCCAGCCTTTTTGAAGAAGCCCTTTACACCCTTTGAGACTGTTCTCATGGCTCCCTTAGTCATCAGTTCTCTACACTGCTTACCCCACAGAGGCCGTCTTTTCTGGATCTCTCATCTTCTTGCCTCCCCTGCACCTTCTCCTGTGGGCTGCATCTTTCCTGAAGTGGCATGCCCAAAACTGGAGCTGGGTTTGTAAAACCTCATCCATCCCTTGTGGTACCTAATAGGCCTGAAGTGGCTTTAACTGGTTTTCTAAGTATCATTGGATGAAGTGCAGAAAACACCTACCTAGTCTGGGAACACTATTTATTGCAGTTAACACTCTCCCAGCGGAGAGCACAAAATCTTACTCATTGTGGTAGGCAGCTGCTTGCACTTGGTATTTTTAAAGGCTGGTTTCGGAATAAAAATGAACAGTGAAACCCTGGAGTTCTCAGCCTCAGCCAGCAGCCATCCTTCTTCTCAGGGTCTGCACCACCACTCCCTTGCTCATTCTCCTCCTGTTGCCTTTTCTTCTTCCACTTGAAGAATGATGCTCACTATTTCCATCTCAATTTGTGCTTTGGCCTTTCTGATGTTTCCCCACATGCTTATGCTACTCTTACAACTGTCCTTAGTAATTTGACCTAGTTCCCATTTTCTGTAAATGTTATTTGTTTCTCTTGAGCCCGAGGTCAGTGAAGAGTTTGTGACGGAGCCAAGCTGGTTCCTACTACATTTCCTACTGGGTTGGCTTGTATGTGTGTTGTTCACACCATTGCTTTGAAGAACCGCCCATTTCCTCAGCTCCTTTCACCTTTAAAAGTGCCTCCCATGAGATCTTACTTACCCATTCTCTAAGTGCCTCAGGGTCCTTTCTCTTTATTTCCCTTTTCTTCCACATCCCCGCATGAGGCTTGTGAGCTCAGTCACCCCACACTCGGTCTTGGCCAGTTTGCCTCCTGCCTTTACGTTTCAATTCAGTCTCTAGTCGATTGCTGCGCCCTTCTCTCTTCCTTTCTCTGCACAGCCAGTTAACCCAATGTCTGTGCTGGCCAGCGTGGCACAAAGCAGTGACAAACAGGGGCTGCCATGGCTAAAGCCATCCCCAGAGCTTCTCCAGTGTCAGCAAACGCATGCCCAGCTGTTCTTTCCCACACTGAGCATTTCACAGTCTATGAAGCTAAGAGGACTTTACTTTTCTCCTCTCTTTAAGTCCAACACAGGGTCAGTTTAGTACTGGATTCGCTCCATGTTACAATGAGAATGAGAAGAATGGCGTAATTGCTATTTCCCATCACAAAATACTCATGATGCTTTCTAGCTATGCAAACACCAGGTAAAAAGCTCCTACAAGCCAGGAGGCAGCCCAGCTGCTTGGTGTGTGTAAACCCAAGCCAGCAGAGAGATGGTGCTGGAGAGGGTGCAGGCACAGAGATCCCACCTCACCAGCTCCAGGTATGAGACAGCTCCCTGCTTCCGCTCCCAGGGAAAGCTCCCAGCAGCTTAGGGAAGGACAGCCAAACCCACAGGCTTGGGAATGGGAAGGAGGGGTCCCAGAGCAGCAGCATCCTGCTCCAGGGGTGTTAAGAGAGCTTGGGGTGCACACAGCCTGCCAGGACCGCAGAGCGGCCGCTCCGAGCGCTTCTCCCTCCTTGTCTCTGCCGGCCAGGGCTCAACCGGTGAACCGGGACTCCGGCTATTTTGTTTCAGGCAGCCAGAGCTCGTCAAGGGGAAGAAAAGCGCCTTGTCTCGGGGTCGCGGCTCTAATCCTGTTATGTGTCTGCAAGAGAAAAGAGGACGACAGAGCGAGGAGGACAGACCCGGTGCCACCGCCAATTCCCATCCCTCTGCACCCTGCGTCCTGTGCCAGCCCTTGCCCAGCCACAAAAGGCCACCTCCCCTCCCTGCAAACTAACCAAGCATTTAAATTTAATAGCTGTCTGCAGGCCCACCGTTTCACAGTGATTAGGCCTTTGATTAAAATGCCACATGTTGCTTTGCTGCCTGGGAAGCAAATTCCTCCACAGGGCCCATGAAATCAGCTCTGGTGACGGGCACATGGCACGCAGCGGATGCTCTTTGCTGTCCCTTCTGCGAGGACGTGCTGACAGGGAGCCTGGCCCCTCTGGTAACCCCGATGCACGTGCGTGTGCAAATCATGCTCCTCCTTCCCTCAGTGCTCTGGCAAAGCTGGAGCAGGAGAGCCCAGGGCTGGGAACATGCTGTCACCCAGGGGGGAAACGGAGGCACAGCGAGGAATGCCAGCCCCAGGGCGAGAAGGTGCTCCAGGGCTCATGGGCAGCTGGAGTGGAATGGGGAACAGAAGCTGTGTCTTCATGCGGGAAGCAGGAGCGCACCGGGTAGGTGAGTAGGGTCCAAAGCAGGGGGAACAGCAAGGAGGGGAGTTATGGGGGTCAGACTGATACCCTGTGGCAGACAAACAGGGGGAATAAATACCCTCTGCTCTCTTAATGCATGTGTTTTGACCAGGAGCATCCTTAGACCTGCTTAAATCCTTGTGACCCGATTTTGCCCTCAATCTGCATCATTCCCTGCAGCCTGTATAGGTGACTAGCTGCGGATGAGAGTGTGGAGGGTAACACCCATCTCCTTGATTTCTTGGTTCCACCTGTTACTGCTCTTAAACAAGGGGTTATCACTGAGGAGTTATCACCATAGCTTTGGGGAGAGGCTGTCCCCTACTGCCCACCACACCTCAGCTGTGTGCTGGGCTCATCCAGAAGGATGAAAAATCAGTGGCCAAGGATGGGCACCCCCAGTTGCCACTTTACTTATCTGGGAGGCTCCCAAGGTGGGCACCTTTGTGTTGAACCAGGGCAGATCCCAAATGGATGGGCTGTGGTAGGATGGATGGGCTGTGCCTCACCTCCAAGCAGAAGAAAGACCATGGCAAGGATGGCTGCTCCGTCCCTCCAAATCATCCAAAGGGGTGATCCCATCTCCAGGCGAGAGACCTGCCTGCTTCTGGCCAGCAAAACAGGGATGAGGTTTCTCTGTCTGGTCAAGAGACCATCATTATGCTGACTGCTTCTTCCCTGCAAAGATTTTCTTCTCTCCCCAGACAGCATCCTGCTGGACCCACAACCACCATGAGGAGGGATCCCAGCGAGGAGGAGATGGTTTCCAGGGCCCGCCATGCAGCCACACATTTGCCGGTTGGTCTCACTCCTTGGCTGCTGTTTCCCTGTATTTGGTCCCACCGCCTCCCTCCAAGGGCAGCTGGAGAAGCAAAGTGGCCTCCCTTATCCCCACAGTGCCCCTGCTCTCCTCTTCCCCACAGGTATTTCTCACCCACAACCCCATGTCATTCCCAATGCTCTCCAGCATCCGCTTCCTTACACAGGGCCGTAGCCATTTCTTCTCCCCTCATTCTTGATGCACAAGCATAGGTCCTCTCCCTCCTATCACAGCAACCCTCATCCCACTCCAGCTCCTTTCCCATGCCTCCCAGGCCCACAGGAAGCTCAGCCTCTGCCTGTGCCAGGACTGCCTGTTTTTGCATGAGGCTTTCTTGGGCATCAGTGTCTCCCCTCCACTCATGAGGGCTCCTGCTCCCCAACACATCGCTCTCCGCTCAGGCTTGGCTCCAGCCATCTTTCGCTGCTGTGTCTGTGCCACCCAGGTGCTTTATCCGTGGCTTTACCTGTCATACAGCTCCATGCTGGAAGGAGAATGGCAAAAACCAAAGCCCCAGTGGTGCTGGTCAGCCGCTTGCTCCACTTTGTGTGACCCCCAGGATCATCCGCTGGCTCCCACCACCACCCCTCAGTTTTTAATCTCCCTGAATGAGCTGAAAATTAATCATTTAGCAGCCCACCGAAAGCATCCAAAACATGCTGAGCTCCGGCTTCAGCTCCTGCCTGCCCCAGGGAGATCCTTGGCTGCATCCCTAACGTGTGGCACGCTTAATATTGTACGTTGATTAATTGCTTCATTTCCTCTCTCCCGAGGAGCTGTGGGGTTTGGCTTGTGATTGAATCCATCTCCAGAAGAAACTGGCTCTTGTGGGAAGTGAGATAGAGCCATGGCCGGAGGGGAGGGCAGTGAGAGTGCTGGAGAGCCCTGGGCAGAGACCCCCCTCCACACTCAGTCCCAGGGCAGGGTGAAGGCCGTTGGGGCAGGGGGCTGCCTCTCATGTACCCCAGCAGAAGCAAGGCCAACGTTGCCAAAACTGCTGGGACAGCGGTGCCAGTTTCTTCTCTGAGCAGATGGGAACAAGGAGCTGGGGAGGTGACAACCTTGGGGTGTTTTGGCTGCAGAGCACAGAATCCCACTGACATCCTGAGCTGCTCCATTGAAAGGAGGCGGCTGTGAGAATGGTGCCAGTGACAGCTTCACCCCATGTGCACCCATCCCACGACTGGGATGGGGATGGAGCAGCCCCTGTGAGCAGGGAGCAGTCCAGGCACCTCCATCAAACGTCCCAGGGGGTCCCCAAGCATGTCTGGGATGGCAGCAACCCACAGGGATCCTGTTCTGGTGGGATGCATTGCACCCCGAGCCCAGCAAAGCTGGGAAGGTCAAGGAGGGGAGGACCAGGCACCTGCCATTCCCCCATGGTGACGCTCAGATGGACCTTGGGAAGCAGGGAGTGAGGAGATGCGGTCTCTGTGTCAGGAGATCACTGGCAAGAGGCTTAACTTTAAAAAAAAAATGGTTTATTTCAAGATCTTCCCTTTTTTTGTTGTTTTTTGCTGTTGTTTCTACTTGTATTTCAAAAAAAGTGGGGCAAAGTACAAAAAAAGTCAGTTGCAGGACAGCAAAGGTTTAGAAATCACAGCGCGGAACTAACCCAAGCGAGATACACGGAGCACGAACCAAACACCCCCACGACGCGGCCGAAGGCCATGTGCAGCCTTTGGCTTTGTTATTATTCTGATTATTATTACTTAATTTTTGATTTCCTCTGTACAAAACACATCAAAGCATGCCACGGAGCGGGAAAATGGTACCGGACGGGAGATACCAGACAGGGAGGAGGCAGGAGATGCGTACAGCAGAGGCCGGGAGGGCTGGCTCCTGCTCTCGCCTTCTCCTTCTCCTGCCCTGCTCACGTCAGGTTGTTCTGCAGACAGTTGAGCTCGCTGCTGTCCTGCTCCCCTTTACCGCTGCTGCCGTCGTGCTTGGGCGACGTCGAGTTGTGGATGTTAAATGGCTCCTCGTCCTTCAGGCAGGACTTCAGGGAGTCCTGCAGCTTGTGGGGAGCATTGGGGTCATCCTGCCAGGAGAGATGGGGGGGTCAGGAGATGATCATGACATGGGGGACACTGCTGCAATGGAGGGTGTCTGGCAATGAGGCACTGGTGTCTCCACCAGCATCCCAACTGTGGCTTTGTTTCCTTATTGGCAGCCCCTGGCAGGGCTGCTCGAAGGTAAGTCGAAATGTCCCCCTGTGCAATGTGCATCTCAGCGCATGGGGAGCATAGAGCTCACAGCACGGACGGGCAGGGTCATAGAATGATAGAATCCCAGACTGGTTTGGGTTGGAAAGGACCTTAAAGCTCATCCAGTTCCAACCCCCTGCCATGGGCAGGGACACTTTCCACTAGACCAGGGTGCTCCAAGCCCCATCCAACCCGGCCTTGAACACTGGTGACTCACTGCTGATCCCCACCACAGATTCCCCACCATGGGGTGCCTCCAGCACCCAAAGCCACTCAAGAGCCATGCTGGCCACAAGAGCCATCCTACCCGCCACCTTTCCAGCCATCCCCACCACCCAGTTTCTCTTCCCATTTCAAGCCTAGCTCATCTCATCATCCCCAAAATCAGTAACTCCTTGAGCGCGCGGTCCTCGGCAGGAGGCCCGAGGGGTTGGATTTATTGCAGTTAACGTACAGCTGGCCCCACCATGCCACTGGCTAGATCCACCTCTTCCCCATGGGTGCCTCTTCCCGGTGTCCCCCCACAGCTGCCAGAAGCGTCTTCCCCCATGGCTGGGCTGTGCCCAGATTTTGTCCCACATCCGTAGGGAGAGCCACACTGCTGGCACTGGGGCCAAACTCCAGCTGTGTTGGGTAATGTCTGTTCCTGGACAGTCCCAGCATCAGTGTCTGTGCTGGTGGGGTGGGAAGAGCTCTGGCATGGTGGGCTGTGAGGACAGGATGAGCCATGGTGGTGAGGCAGCTGCTGGCATTGTAGTGGTTACAGTGCTCCCAGGGCTGCCCGGCAAGTGGCGAATGGATGGAGACACCCAAGGGCCAATGTCATGCAGCCATGGTCATATGAAGATGGGAAACCTCCATCTTCTATGCAGCGATGCTATGAGAGGCACCCAGTCAGTCCATTGGTGCCAGGGCAGATCGCATGGGATGAGCACCAAGCACCCAGCAGAGGGGTTGCACTGTGTGTCCCCAAAAACCTCTTTCCCAGGGTGTTGACCCCGCTGTCCCCTCCACATCTTCAGTGTGCTGCATCCCAGGTATGTGTGCCACTGCAGGACCAAGCCCTCCACATCCTGGAGGGGACAAGGGATGGGTCAGAGCCCAGTGAGGTGTTGTGGAGTGGTACTGAATCCATCCCAAGGTTCATCCTCTCTGCAGCAGGGACTGAGCCAGCTCCGGGAGCCTCCTGCCAGCATGGCCAGTGGCAGACACTATGGCTGCTAAAGGCAGTCGAAAGACAGGGAGAACTGGCGGTGGGTGGCCTAAGGCAAAGGCTAGAGGGACCTACGCTCCTCCTCCGGCTCCCGCTCGGCAAAGCCCTTCGCTTCTCTCTGTTTCAATTCGAAAGACAGGAGGTTGGAAGGGTGGCCGCGGGGGATGCTGGCAGCTGCATCCTGACCAAGCCAGCAGCATCCCGGTGTGTTCCATCCTCCAGCATCACCCATCACTGCTGGTTGTCATCTGCCAGTCCTGCCCCAGCGGTGGCACAGCCGGGGAGCACTGTCTGACAGAGCCATACCGCACTGGCTGTCCCCTCCCTGAAAACGCCGGCACAGCCACCCCACACACAGAGCCAAAGCCACCAGGAACTTGGAGGGAAGGGGATGGGACACGGGGACAGTGGGAAGACAGCGACCCCCAGCCTGGCTTGGGGCCGGTTTGGGTATTTGGAGCAGGATGTGGCACCACAGGACCTGAGAGTGAAGGGATGGAGTGGTGGCCATGGCAGGACGGGAACAGGAGGGTGCAGAGGGATCCGGTGGTGATGCCATCACACAGGAAGTGCCGGGATCATGGATGAGGGGGCAGACAAGACATTACTAGACAGATGGATGAGGGTAGGAGGGGACGGTGCCACGAAGCCTCCTTACATTTGGGTGGGAGCCCTCGGCGATGGTGGAGAGGGAGAAGTTGTCATTGTGCAGCTCGGACGGGGTGCGGTATCTGCCGGGGGGAGAGGAGAGCACAATGGTGAGATGGGGGATACCACCAAGCACCCCCCGTGCCCCTGTGTTCCGGGGTGAATATGGTGTTGGGGGAGATAAATGCTCCCAGCGCTGGAAGTCTGTGAGTCAAATGTCACCAGGGATGGAGATTTGGGGCTAAATGCCCCCAGCTCTGGGGAGGTGCAGGCAGGTGTAGGCAGGGGAGCAGTGAGGGCAGCCCAGGGCAGGCAGGAGCCACATGGTCCCAGGACCTCAGAGGGAGACCCATGGGCTGGCAGAGAGCTTTGCTGCTAATTACACTTGGCTCTTCCAAACACTAATTAACAGCTCATTAGGGACCCAGGAGGGCCTTCTCCTCCCTGGCTCCAGGGAGGTGGGCAGGGAATGACCCATGCCAGCCCTGTCCTCCACCTCCAGCCCTGTTCCCAGGGACACAGTGTGGACCATCTCCAGTGGCCGCCGGGCAGTGTGGTGAGCCCAGCCGGTGGCCTCAGCTCCCAGTGAAGCAGATTAACTGGTGCCAGTCAGGAGCAGCTTTAAAGGATTAACCATGGAGCAGGAGCCACAAGCCATGTCCCCGCAGAGCAGCTTCCAGCTTTCCCACCCACCGCACCTTGTCCCTGTCAGCACGGGCACCACACGGGGATGGGACCGCATCCAGCCAGGACACTGAGCCCACTGAAACTGTTCCAGCTATCGGAGTGCCACCCCCAGTGCTTTGGGACAGGTTTAGGGGTGCCAGACTGTCCCTCTGGCACTCACTTGGTCTTGCGCAGTTTGCTGTTCTCCGTCTTGAGCAGGTAGAGCTTCTTGGCGAAGAAGACGGTGAGCATGAAGAGCAGCAGCACCACGAGGGCGGCAGAGCCCACGGCCACGCACATCACTTGGAAATCTGTGACGATGGCCTCGCAGCGCATACCCTTGTGCCACGTGTAGTCCTGTGTGTTGCACCTGCAAGGGGAGGCGGTTAGGGGACCCCCACCCCAAAATGTGGCTCCCAAGGTGGGGGATGTTAGCATCTGTAATGGAGGAGATTATGGGCATCTGATTGATAGGGGGTGAGATTAACAGGTCCCTGAGGAGTGTGACCCCTTGGGGTCTGCACAGGGCGATGCTCGTCCCCCACACCTATGTCTCCCAGCCCCAGCAACTGCCCAGTGGGGGCAGTTGGGGACACCCATGTCCCCCCATGCAGGCGGGCTCAGTGCCAGCCACACGACACGTGTGGCACAGCGGCATCGGCCCTCCCTGGCTGCAATCTGCTGGGGACGATTAGCGCGGCAGCCCCGGAGCTGCATGGCCCTGACCTAATTCCTGCCCAGCCGCCACTCGGGAGGCAGGGAAAGCCCCTCTGTGTCCCGGGGGGATGGGGTTGCTGGAGCAGAGGGACCTGGATGGGGTGTACAGGGACAGAGCCTGGGAAAAGGTTTCAGGGGGATGGAGAGAGTGGGAATGGGGTGCATGGGGATGAAGACTGTGGGGATTGGATGTATGGGGATGGAGAGGCCAAGCGTGGGGTGCAGGGGGATGGAGAGCCTACAGATCAGGTGCATGGGGGATTGAGAGCTCAGGGATGGGGTGCATGGAGTTGGAGAGCCCAGGGACGGGATATATGGACATGAAAAACCCAGGGATGGGGTACAGTGGGATGGAGAGCCCGGGGGGAGGATAGGAGCGGTGGAAAGCCCAGGGATGGGATGGACTAGGATGGAGAACAAAGGATGGGGTACAGCGGATGGGGAGCCTGGGAATGGGCTGCACTGGTGAATGGAGAGACTGAGATTGGGGCACATGGGGGATAGGAGCACAGGGATGGGAAGCGTGGAGTTGGATGGGATATACAGGAATGGAGAGCCAAAGATGGGGTGCAGGGAGCTGGAAAGCCAAGGGTAGGATACAGGGAACGGGAGCCCAGGGCTGGGCTGCACTGGGGGATAGAGTCTGGGGATGGAGTCCACGGGGGGTAGGGAGCTTAAGGATGGAGTGCATGGAATTGGAGAACCCAGGAATGGGATGTATGGGAATGGAGAACCCATACAGACCCCCAGGGGCCCCATCCCTTACCGGCAGAAGGCCCCGTGGCTCTCCACCAGGTAGCACTGGCCGCCGTTGTGGCAGTAGCTGGGGACGAGGTCGCAGACGGAGCGGCAGGAGCTGTTGTGCCGCACGTAACCGCTCCGGCACTCGGTGCCGTTCTCTGGCTGGCCCCGCTCCCCAGGCCGCGGCCACGCCGTGGGGCTGCCCCCTGCGACACCGGGGGGCTGTGGCGGGGCCATGTCTCGGCGGCCTGTGGGTCGGGGGTCCCGTGGCCCCGGCTGGGCACCGGGCACGGCTGAGGCGGGCGGCCGGTATCCATTCTCGTCCTCCAGCCCCCCATCTTCCTCCTCCTCCTCTTCCTCCTCCTCCTCCTCCAGCTCATCCTCCTCATCCCCATCGGCATAGAAGGAGGTGGTCGGGTAGAAATCAGCTTCGTCGAAGGGTGTGAAGTCGTCATAGAGCTCATGGAGGGCCCATGGCGTGGCTGCCCCGTCCTGCTCCCGCTGCCGTGCCGAGCCGGCCGCCCCCCGGCCGCCCCCGGGGAAGCCCCCCAGTCCCTCGCCCCCTTCGAACAGGTCGTAGTAGTCGACGTCGATGATCTCCGAGGCCGTGCGGTC